>OY804575.1:160428197-160630359 GCA_963680875.1 Bathymodiolus brooksi
GAAGACAAACATTAGATTGTATTAAGTACACTTTGTCAGAGAATTGATCTCACAACCTTCTTGATGATAGACTTGATTCTATTGGTGAAGACAAACATTAGATTGTATTAAGTACACTTTGTCAGAGAATTGATCTCACAAACCTTCTTGATGATAGACTTGATTCTATTGGTGAAGACAAACATTAGATTGTATTAAGTACACTTTGTCAGAGAATTGATCTCACAAACCTTCTTGATGATAGACTTGATTCTATTGGTGAAGACAAACATTAGATTGTATTAAGTACACTTTGTCAGAGAATTGATCTCACAAACCTTCTTGATGATAGACTTGATTCTATTGGTGAAGACAAACATTAGATTGTATTAAGTACACTTTGTCAGAGAATTGATCTCACTCTTGATGATAGACTTGATTCTATTGGTGAAGACAAACATTAGATTGTATTAAGTACACTTTGTCAGAGAATTGATCTCACAAACCTTCTTGATGATAGACTTGATTCTATTGGTGAAGACAAACATTAGATTGTATTAAGTACACTTTGTCAGAGAATTGATCTCACAAACCTTCTTGATGATAGACTTGATTCTATTGGTGAAGACAAACATTAGATTGTATTAAGTACACTTTGTCAGAGAATTGATCTCACAAACCTTCTTGATGATAGACTTGATTCTATTGGTGAAGACAAACATTAGATTGTATTAAGTACACTTTGTCAGAGAATTGATCTCACAAACCTTCTTGATGATAGACTTGATTCTATTGGTGAAGACAAACATTAGATTGTATTAAGTACACTTTGTCAGAGAATTGATCTCACAAACCTTCTTGATGATAGACTTGATTCTATTGGTGAAGACAAACATTAGATTGTATTAAGTACACTTTGTCAGAGAATTGATCTCACAAACCTTCTTGATGATAGACTTGATTCTATTGGTGAAGACAAACATTAGATTGTATTAAGTACACTTTGTCAGAGAATTGATCTCACAAACCTTCTTGATGATAGACTTGATTCTATTGGTGAAGACAAACATTAGATTGTATTAAGTACACTTTGTCAGAGAATTGATCTCACAAACCTTCTTGATGATAGACTTGATTCTATTGGTGAAGACAAACATTAGATTGTATTAAGTACACTTTGTCAGAGAATTGATCTCACAAACCTTCTTGATGATAGACTTGATTCTATTGGTGAAGACAAACATTAGATTGTATTAAGTACACTTTGTCAGAGAATTGATCTCACAAACCTTCTTGATGATAGACATGATTCTATTGGTGAAGACAAACATTAGATTGTATTAAGTACACTTTGTCAGAGAATTGATCTCACAAACCTTCTTGATGATAGACTTGATTCTATTGGTGAAGACAAACATTAGATTGTATTAAGTACACTTTGTCAGAGAATTGATCTCACAAACCTTCTTGATGATAGACATGATTCTATTGGTGAAGACAAACATTAGATTGTATTAAGTACACTTTGTCAGAGAATTGATCTCACAAACCTTCTTGATGATAGACTTGATTCTATTGGTGAAGACAAACATTAGATTGTATTAAGTACACTTTGTCAGAGAATTGATCTCACAAAACCCTCTTGATGATAGACTTGATTCTATTGGTGAAGACAAACATTAGATTGTATTAAGTACACTTTGTCAGAGAATTGATCTCACAAACCTTCTTGATGATAGACATGATTCTATTGGTGAAGACAAACATTAGATTGTATTAAGTACACTTTGTCAGAGAATTGATCTCACAAACCTTCTTGATGATAGACTTGATTCTATTGGTGAAGACAAACATTAGATTGTATTAAGTACACTTGTCAGAGAATTGATCTCACAAACCTTCTTGATGATAGACTTGATTCTATTGGTGAAGACAAACATTAGATTGTATTAAGTACACTTTGTCAGAGAATTGATCTCACTCTTGATTATAGACTTGATTCTATTGGTGAAGACAAACATTAGATTGTATTAAGTACACTTTGTCAGAGAATTGATCTCACAAACCTTCTTGATGATAGACATGATTCTATTGGTGAAGACAAACATTAGATTGTATTAAGTACACTTTGTCAGAGAATTGATCTCACAAACCTTCTTGATGATAGACTCGATTCTATTGGTGAAGACAAACATTAGATTGTATTAAGTACACTTTGTCAGAGAATTGATCTCACAAACCTTCTTGATGATAGACTTGATTCTATTGGTGAAGACAAACATTAGATTGTATTAAGTACACTTTGTCAGAGAATTGATCTCACAAACCTTCTTGATGATAGACTCGATTCTATTGGTGAAGACAAACATTAGATTGTATTAAGTACACTTTGTCAGAGAATTGATCTCACAAACCTTCTTGATGATAGACTTGATTCTATTGGTGAAGACAAACATTAGATTGTATTAAGTACACTTTGTCAGAGAATTGATCTCACAAACCTTCTTGATGATAGACTTGATTCTATTGGTGAAGACAAACATTAGATTGTATTAAGTACACTTTGTCAGAGAATTGATCTCACAAACCTTCTTGATGATAGACTTGATTCTATTGGTGAAGACAAACATTAGATTGTATTAAGTACACTTTGTCAGAGAATTGATCTCACAAACCTTCTTGATGATAGACTTGATTCTATTGGTGAAGACAAACATTAGATTGTATTAAGTACACTTTGTCAGAGAATTGATCTCACAAACCTTCTTGATGATAGACATGATTCTATTGGTGAAGACAAACATTAGATTGTATTAAGTACACTTTGTCAGAGAATTGATCTCACAAACCTTCTTGATGATAGACTTGATTCTATTGGTGAAGACAAACATTAGATTGTATTAAGTACACTTTGTCAGAGAATTGATCTCACAAACCTTCTTGATGATAGACTCGATTCTATTGGTGAAGACAAACATTAGATTGTATTAAGTACACTTTGTCAGAGAATTGATCTCACAAACCTTCTTGATGATAGACATGATTCTATTGGTGAAGACAAACATTAGATTGTATTAAGTACACTTTGTCAGAGAATTGATCTCACAAACCTTCTTGATGATAGACTCGATTCTATTGGTGAAGACAAACATTAGATTGTATTAAGTACACTTTGTCAGAGAATTGATCTCACAAACCTTCTTGATGATAGACTCGATTCTATTGGTGAAGACAAACATTAGATTGTATTAAGTACACTTTGTCAGAGAATTGATCTCACAAACCTTCTTGATGATAGACTCGATTCTATTGGTGAAGACAAACATTAGATTGTATTAAGTACACTTTGTCAGAGAATTGATCTCACAAACCTTCTTGATGATAGACATGATTCTATTGGTGAAGACAAACATTAGATTGTATTAAGTACACTTTGTCAGAGAATTGATCTCACAAACCTTCTTGATGATAGACTTGATTCTATTGGTGAAGACAAACATTAGATTGTATTAAGTACACTTTGTCAGAGAATTGATCTCACAAACCTTCTTGATGATAGACTTGATTCTATTGGTGAAGACAAACATTAGATTGTATTAAGTACACTTTGTCAGAGAATTGATCTCACAAACCTTCTTGATGATAGACTTGATTCTATTGGTGAAGACAAACATTAGATTGTATTAAGTACACTTTGTCAGAGAATTGATCTCACAAACCTTCTTGATGATAGACTCGATTCTATTGGTGAAGACAAACATTAGATTGTATTAAGTACACTTTGTCAGAGAATTGATCTCACAAACCTTCTTGATGATAGACTCGATTCTATTGGTGAAGACAAACATTAGATTGTATTAAGTACACTTTGTCAGAGAATTGATCTCACAAACCTTCTTGATGATAGACATGATTCTATTGGTGAAGACAAACATTAGATTGTATTAAGTACACTTTGTCAGAGAATTGATCTCACAAACCTTCTTGATGATAGACTCGATTCTATTGGTGAAGACAAACATTAGATTGTATTAAGTACACTTTGTCAGAGAATTGATCTCACAAACCTTCTTGATGATAGACTTGATTCTATTGGTGAAGACAAACATTAGATTGTATTAAGTACACTTTGTCAGAGAATTGATCTCACAAACCTTCTTGATGATAGACTTGATTCTATTGGTGAAGACAAACATTAGATTGTATTAAGTACACTTTGTCAGAGAATTGATCTCACAAACCTTCTTGATGATAGACTTGATTCTATTGGTGAAGACAAACATTAGATTGTATTAAGTACACTTTGTCAGAGAATTGATCTCACAAACCTTCTTGATGATAGACTTGATTCTATTGGTGAAGACAAACATTAGATTGTATTAAGTACATTTTGTCAGAGAATTGATCTCACAAACCTTCTTGATGATAGACTCGATTCTATTGGTGAAGACAAACATTAGATTGTATTAAGTACACTTTGTCAGAGAATTGATCTCACAAACCTTCTTGATGATAGATTCGATTCTATTGGTGAAGACAAACATTAGATTGTATTAAGTACACTTTGTCAGAGAATTGATCTCACAAACCTTCTTGATGATAGACTTGATTCTATTGGTGAAGACAAACATTAGATTGTATTAAGTACACTTTGTCAGAGAATTGATCTCACAAACCTTCTTGATGATAGACTCGATTCTATTGGTGAAGACAAACATTAGATTGTATTAAGTACACTTTGTCAGAGAATTGATCTCACAAACCTTCTTGATGATAGACTTGATTCTATTGGTGAAGACAAACATTAGATTGTATTAAGTACACTTTGTCAGAGAATTGATCTCACAAACCTTCTTGATGATAGACTCGATTCTATTGGTGAAGACAAACATTAGATTGTATTAAGTACACTTTGTCAGAGAATTGATCTCACAAACCTTCTTGATGATAGACTCGATTCTATTGGTGAAGACAAACATTAGATTGTATTAAGTACACTTTGTCAGAGAATTGATCTCACAAACCTTCTTGATGATAGACTCGATTCTATTGGTGAAGACAAACATTAGATTGTATTAAGTACACTTTGTCAGAGAATTGATCTCACAAACCTTCTTGATGATAGACTCGATTCTATTGGTGAAGACAAACATTAGATTGTATTAAGTACACTTTGTCAGAGAATTGATCTCACAAACCTTCTTGATGATAGACTCGATTCTATTGGTGAAGACAAACATTAGATTGTATTAAGTACACTTTGTCAGAGAATTGATCTCACAAACCTTCTTGATGATAGACTCGATTCTATTTGTGAAGACAAACATTAGATTGTATTAAGTACACTTTGTCAGAGAATTGATCTCACAAACCTTCTTGATGATAGACTCGATTCTATTGGTGAAGACAAACATTAGATTGTATTAAGTACACTTTGTCAGAGAATTGATCTCACAAACCTTCTTGATGATAGACTCGATTCTATTGGTGAAGACAAACATTAGATTGTATTAAGTACACTTTGTCAGAGAATTGATCTCACAAACCTTCTTGATGATAAACTCGATTCTATTGGTGAAGACAAACATTAGATTGTATTAAGTACACTTTGTCAGAGAATTGATCTCACAAACCTTCTTGATGATAGACTCGATTCTATTGGTGAAGACAAACATTAGATTGTATTAAGTACACTTTGTCAGAGAATTGATCTCACAAACCTTCTTGATGATAGACTCGATTCTATTGGTGAAGACAAACATTAGATTGTATTAAGTACACTTTGTCAGAGAATTGATCTCACAAACCTTCTTGATGATAGACTCGATTCTATTGGTGAAGACAAACATTAGATTGTATTAAGTACACTTTGTCAGAGAATTGATCTCACAAACCTTCTTGATGATAGACTCGATTCTATTGGTGAAGACAAACATTAGATTGTATTAAGTACACTTTGTCAGAGAATTGATCTCACAAACCTTCTTGATGATAGACTTGATTCTATTGGTGAAGACAAACATTAGATTGTATTAAGTACACTTTGTCAGAGAATTGATCTCACAAACCTTCTTGATGATAGACTTGATTCTATTGGTGAAGACAAACATTAGATTGTATTAAGTACACTTTGTCAGAGAATTGATCTCACAAACCTTCTTGATGATAGACTTGATTCTATTGGTGAAGACAAACATTAGATTGTATTAAGTACACTTTGTCAGAGAATTGATCTCACAAACCTTCTTGATGATAGACTCGATTCTATTGGTGAAGACAAACATTAGATTGTATTAAGTACACTTTGTCAGAGAATTGATCTCACAAACCTTCTTGATGATAGACTTGATTCTATTGGTGAAGACAAACATTAGATTGTATTAAGTACACTTTGTCAGAGAATTGATCTCACAAACCTTCTTGATGATAGACTTGATTCTATTGGTGAAGACAAACATTAGATTGTATTAAGTACACTTTGTCAGAGAATTGATCTCACAAACCTTCTTGATGATAGACTTGATTCTATTGGTGAAGACAAACATTAGATTGTATTAAGTACACTTTGTCAGAGAATTGATCTCACAAACCTTCTTGATGATAGACTTGATTCTATTGGTGAAGACAAACATTAGATTGTATTAAGTACACTTTGTCAGAGAATTGATCTCACAAACCTTCTTGATGATAGACTTGATTCTATTGGTGAAGACAAACATTAGATTGTATTAAGTACACTTTGTCAGAGAATTGATCTCACAAACCTTCTTGATGATAGACTTGATTCTATTGGTGAAGACAAACATTAGATTGTATTAAGTACACTTTGTCAGAGAATTGATCTCACAAACCTTCTTGATGATAGACTTGATTCTATTGGTGAAGACAAACATTAGATTGTATTAAGTACACTTTGTCAGAGAATTGATCTCACAAACCTTCTTGATGATAGACTTGATTCTATTGGTGAAGACAAACATTAGATTGTATTAAGTACACTTTGTCAGAGAATTGATCTCACAAACCTTCTTGATGATAGACTCGATTCTATTGGTGAAGACAAACATTAGATTGTATTAAGTACACTTTGTCAGAGAATTGATCTCACAAACCTTCTTGATGATAGACTCGATTCTATTGGTGAAGACAAACATTAGATTGTATTAAGTACACTTTGTCAGAGAATTGATCTCACAAACCTTCTTGATGATAGACTTGATTCTATTGGTGAAGACAAACATTAGATTGTATTAAGTACACTTTGTCAGAGAATTGATCTCACAAACCTTCTTGATGATAGACTTGATTCTATTGGTGAAGACAAACATTAGATTGTATTAAGTACACTTTGTCAGAGAATTGATCTCACAAACCTTCTTGATGATAGACTCGATTCTATTGGTGAAGACAAACATTAGATTGTATTAAGTACACTTTGTCAGAGAATTGATCTCACAAACCTTCTTGATGATAGACTCGATTCTATTGGTGAAGACAAACATTAGATTGTATTAAGTACACTTTGTCAGAGAATTGATCTCACAAACCTTCTTGATGATAGACTTGATTCTATTGGTGAAGACAAACATTAGATTGTATTAAGTACACTTTGTCAGAGAATTGATCTCACAAACCTTCTTGATGATAGACTCGATTCTATTGGTGAAGACAAACATTAGATTGTATTAAGTACACTTTGTCAGAGAATTGATCTAACAAACCTTCTTGATGATAGACTTGATTCTATTGGTGAAGACAAACATTAGATTGTATTAAGTACACTTTGTCAGAGAATTGATCTCACAAACCTTCTTGATGATAGACTTGATTCTATTGGTGAAGACAAACATTAGATTGTATTAAGTACACTTTGTCAGAGAATTGATCTCACAAACCTTCTTGATGATAGACTTGATTCTATTGGTGAAGACAAACATTAGATTGTATTAAGTACACTTTGTCAGAGAATTGATCTCACAAACCTTCTTGATGATAGACTTGATTCTATTGGTGAAGACAAACATTAGATTGTATTAAGTACACTTTGTCAGAGAATTGATCTCACAAACCTTATTGATGATAGACATGATTCTATTGGTGAAGACAAACATTAGATTGTATTAAGTACACTTTGTCAGAGAATTGATCTCACAAACCTTCTTGATGATAGACTTGATTCTATTGGTGAAGACAAACATTAGATTGTATTAAGTACACTTTGTCAGAGAATTGATCTCACAAACCTTCTTGATGATAGACTTGATTCTATTGGTGAAGACAAACATTAGATTGTATTAAGTACACTTTGTCAGAGAATTGATCTCACAAACCTTCTTGATGATAGACATGATTCTATTGGTGAAGACAAACATTAGATTGTATTAAGTACACTTTGTCAGAGAATTGATCTCACAAACCTTCTTGATGATAGACTTGATTCTATTGGTGAAGACAAACATTAGATTGTATTAAGTACACTTTGTCAGAGAATTGATCTCACAAACCTTCTTGATGATAGACATGATTCTATTGGTGAAGACAAACATTAGATTGTATTAAGTACACTTTGTCAGAGAATTGATCTCACAAACCTTCTTGATGATAGACTTGATTCTATTGGTGAAGACAAACATTAGATTGTATTAAGTACACTTTGTCAGAGAATTGATCTCACAAACCTTCTTGATGATAGACTTGATTCTATTGGTGAAGACAAACATTAGATTGTATTAAGTACACTTTGTCAGAGAATTGATCTCACAAACCTTCTTGATGATAGACTTGATTCTATTGGTGAAGACAAACATTAGATTGTATTAAGTACACTTTGTCAGAGAATTGATCTCACAAACCTTCTTGATGATAGACTCGATTCTATTGGTGAAGACAAACATTAGATTGTATTAAGTACACTTTGTCAGAGAATTGATCTCACAAACCTTCTTGATGATAGACATGATTCTATTGGTGAAGACAAACATTAGATTGTATTAAGTACACTTTGTCAGAGAATTGATCTCACAAACCTTCTTGATGATAGACTTGATTCTATTGGTGAAGACAAACATTAGATTGTATTAAGTACACTTTGTCAGAGAATTGATCTCACAAACCTTCTTGATGATAGACTTGATTCTATTGGTGAAGACAAACATTAGATTGTATTAAGTACACTTTGTCAGAGAATTGATCTCACAAACCTTCTTGATGATAGACTTGATTCTATTGGTGAAGACAAACATTAGATTGTATTAAGTACACTTTGTCAGAGAATTGATCTCACAAACCTTCTTGATGATAGACTCGATTCTATTGGTGAAGACAAACATTAGATTGTATTAAGTACACTTTGTCAGAGAATTGATCTCACAAACCTTCTTGATGATAGACATGATTCTATTGGTGAAGACAAACATTAGATTGTATTAAGTACACTTTGTCAGAGAATTGATCTCACAAACCTTCTTGATGATAGACATGATTCTATTGGTGAAGACAAACATTAGATTGTATTAAGTACACTTTGTCAGAGAATTGATCTCACAAACCTTCTTGATGATAGACATGATTCTATTGGTGAAGACAAACATTAGATTGTATTAAGTACACTTTGTCAGAGAATTGATCTCACAAACCTTCTTGATGATAGACATGATTCTATTGGTGAAGACAAACATTAGATTGTATTAAGTACACTTTGTCAGAGAATTGATCTCACAAACCTTCTTGATGATAGACTCGATTCTATTGGTGAAGACAAACATTAGATTGTATTAAGTACACTTTGTCAGAGAATTGATCTCACAAACCTTCTTGATGATAGACATGATTCTATTGGTGAAGACAAACATTAGATTGTATTAAGTACACTTTGTCAGAGAATTGATCTCACAAACCTTCTTGATGATAGACTTGATTCTATTGGTGAAGACAAACATTAGATTGTATTAAGTACACTTTGTCAGAGAATTGATCTCACAAACCTTCTTGATGATAGACTCGATTCTATTGGTGAAGACAAACATTAGATTGTATTAAGTACACTTTGTCAGAGAATTGATCTCACAAACCTTCTTGATGATAGACATGATTCTATTGGTGAAGACAAACATTAGATTGTATTAAGTACACTTTGTCAGAGAATTGATCTCACAAACCTTCTTGATGATAGACTCGATTCTATTGGTGAAGACAAACATTAGATTGTATTAAGTACACTTTGTCAGAGAATTGATCTCACAAACCTTCTTGATGATAGACATGATTCTATTGGTGAAGACAAACATTAGATTGTATTAAGTACACTTTGTCAGAGAATTGATCTCACAAACCTTCTTGATGATAGACTTGATTCTATTGGTGAAGACAAACATTAGATTGTATTAAGTACACTTTGTCAGAGAATTGATCTCACAAACCTTCTTGATGATAGACTCGATTCTATTGGTGAAGACAAACATTAGATTGTATTAAGTACACTTTGTCAGAGAATTGATCTCACAAACCTTCTTGATGATAGACATGATTCTATTGGTGAAGACAAACATTAGATTGTATTAAGTACACTTTGTCAGAGAATTGATCTCACAAACCTTCTTGATGATAGACATGATTCTATTGGTGAAGACAAACATTAGATTGTATTAAGTACACTTTGTCAGAGAATTGATCTCACAAACCTTCTTGATGATAGACTTGATTCTATTGGTGAAGACAAACATTAGATTGTATTAAGTACACTTTGTCAGAGAATTGATCTCACAAACCTTCTTGATGATAGACTCGATTCTATTGGTGAAGACAAACATTAGATTGTATTAAGTACACTTTGTCAGAGAATTGATCTCACAAACCTTCTTGATGATAGACTTGATTCTATTGGTGAAGACAAACATTAGATTGTATTAAGTACACTTTGTCAGAGAATTGATCTCACAAACCTTCTTGATGATAGACATGATTCTATTGGTGAAGACAAACATTAGATTGTATTAAGTACACTTTGTCACAAACCTTCTTGATGATAGACATGAAAGTACATGTTGTTGACGTCTTGTTCATGTGAAAAGGGTAAAAAAAAATACCTGTGTTTCCACTAATATTCTTTAAAAAACAAAAGGGTAGATAGGTAGGTAAAACCTTTGTTACCTAGGTAATTATACAAGACAAGGATCTGACATGAACAATGCTTGTCCAAAATAGCAATAAAAACTTACGGGTAGATACTAATAATGAGGACTGGTAGGGTTAGCAGAAACATAGGTATTATTTTGGGGGGGAGGGGCCTTAGTAAAAAAAAACTTCCCTTAACATGTAAAGATGTAGAAGGATAATTCTATCGGTGAAGGACATTGTAGTTCTACCAATAAAGCACATCATTGTAACCAAATAATGTATGGCTGTTTGTTGATCATTGTTTCCTTTTGTTCTTCTATAGGCAAATGTAGAATGTGTCACACAAAAGTTGTGTTTTAACAATTTTAGAAAATATTTTAATATTTGACATGAAATAATGTTTTATTAGATGACCACCAATACAGCCTTGTACAATCAAATCATGTAGAAGCAGTAGGAATGATGTCAGCTGACGGAACCACGGACAATTCCGATGATGAATGTATTCTACAGCCAAACTTGAATAGACCTCAACCAGACTGGAATGTCATTTTATGACTAGAACCAGTACATCAGTAACTTAGAAAGAAGCCCCACTATCAAAGACAGTATAGGACTATTTCACAGCATTATGTTAGATTTTAAGTTAGACACAATGTAAAGACACTACCTGTGTATTGTCAGTTAGACACAATGTAAAGACACTACCTGTGTATTGTCAGTTAGACACAATGTAAAGACACTACCTGTGTATTGTCAGTTAGACACAATGTAAAGACACTACCTGTGTATTGTCAGTTAGACACAATGTAAAGACACTACCTGTGTATTGTCAGTTAGACACAATGTAAAGACACTACCTGTGTATTGTCAGTTAGACACAATGTAAAGAAACTACCTGTACTATGCTATACTGTGGTACATAAGGAATAATTAGACAATCATAAGACATTAGTATTCATGAAATTAGCTTTTGATCACTCTGTCATGTATGTTATAATGTGCTATTTGTCTTGCCCATTTTCTGTCATATACCTCTTTTAGAGCCTCAATGTACTTATTTTAATGCCAATAAATATATTATATTGAAGTTTGTAGATGTAAAGAGTTTCTAATTGGATGGATAGTCAAGAATATAAAAATCAAGATGGCTGATGTCTTTTCATGCAATAGGTTTATATTTTACTAAATTATATTATGAAGGAAGTTAAAACAGTGATTGTCAAGAATTCCACCGATATCAACAAAGCCTAACTTCTGAATTTTTAGCACAAAGTTCTTTGGCACAGAATAAATGTTGCTATTTATTTAGGGTACTGTAGCTCCTACTCGTTTCTAAACAAGAGGTCCCCAGGTGCAAAAATTGATGTTTCTGGGGTTTTTTGCACGTTGAGTTTATTGTTCATCTGATTTTGGTGCAGATTTTTTTTAATGAGTCCCTAGGAAAATGCTAAAAGGGGGAATTTCACTTTTTTTTTACCTCCAATTTTAATGTTTTTCATAAAATAATCACCTGCAATTTACGGTGTCAAACAAAAGACTATATTCACACTTGCTTTTAATATACATTTGTTCAACTTTCCATTATCGAAATGTTGCAGTCATATCGATCGTCATAGCCCTTTATTATAGAATTTGAGATGTTCTCTAAATATACCTGATTGAATGGTTAAAAAATACAGAGCATCTGTGTAATAATCTGCTAATTATTATATTCATGTACTTTTATGGTCCAGTTACAAAGGCTTTTTATATTTGAGTGTTCCTGAATGGGTATGGTTTACACTCACAACTCAATATAAATCGTTGTAATTTCATATATTGTTAGATCATAATGTTGATACTGATTTCAATGAATGTCATGTAACATTTGTTTTTATTTTTGAATGGTGATGGACGAGACATATTCTAGATAAAATAATTACCCCGGTAATTGTGCAAGATCTGTATAATTTATTGTTTTATATGAATGTTGTTTATTGTTTATGAGATTAAAGTATGCCATTGATAATGTTCAATTCTTTATTCTGGAGCATATTTTTGTATTGCTTATTTAGCATAATGTACCACGAATGCTGTCGTCAAGACCATGTAGATTGGGAGCTTTTGTCTAGACCATGTAGATTGGGAGCTTTTGTCTAGACCATGTAGATTGGGAGCTTTTGTCTAGACCATGTAGCTTGGGAGCTTTTGTCTAGCCCATGTAGCAAAATGTACCTTGTGAGCTTTTGTTTAGTTCAACTAGCATAATGGATCTTGTGTGCTTTGGTCTTGCTTGTTTAGCATATTTTTTGAATGGTGACGGACGAGACATATTCTAGATAAAATAATTACCCCTGTAATTGTACAAGATCTGTATAATTTATTGTTTTATATGAATTGCCATAAGTCTGTGGTTTTCTCCAGGTAATCCAGTTTCCTTCACCAATAATACTGACCGCCACAATATTAACTGAATTTTGTGAAATATTATTGAAAGTGGAATTAAATACCATAACCCAAACACAATACATCACTGACACTGAAAAATCTGTGATGACTACATGAAACAATACATTAGTGATCATGAAAACTGTGCAGACTTGGGAGGACAATGTGTTGATACTAACAGGTTTTAATCAAACAACACCCTTATAAAAATATATAACATTTTAATAACAAAATTACACAACATATATAAATATAAACATCACAGACGAATGCATAGATAAAATGGGATCAGATTCTAATGTTATTTTCTAAGCACCTTCCTCATGAGACTTTTGATTTTTATTTACGAGTCATTTCTGTACCAGTATATACCGGTATCTGATTATCTCCCTTTATCACCAGGAATAATATTAATAAATTAAGTAGAATTTCTGTACCAGTATGAATCTAATTATCCCCCCTTTATCACCAGGAATAACATTAATAAATGAAGTAGAAATTTAATCCACACTGAAATAATATTTTCCAATACAAAAAAACAATAACAATTATTACAACATGTAAATAGATAAAAGTTGGCTGTGGAAGTTACTGTATAATATACTTATCTATGGCAAAATAGGAATGGTGATGGGCAACTTGTACAACATTCATGCTGACCATTCATTAAATACTGTTAAAACATCTTTTCATCTTTTTATCCTGTAATGACTGAATTGTACTTCAGTGAACAATGCAAAATAGTTGAATCTTGTATGTTAATGTCTAAAAGACTGATATCTCAATACTCAAGTCATATATGTACCTTGTAAGACTTGTTTAGTTGTTAGCTCTACAGTGAAAGGGTTATTTAAGTTGAAGCTACTATAGAGACAAAAAATGGTCCCAATTCAAAATAAGTGAATATTTTACAATAAAAAGGTGAATTCAGTACAACTGTCAAGATATAATATTGGAAAAACAACATAGGTTTAAAAAAAAAATATGAATATGTGAAACCCTAATGGAAGATAGATGATTGATGTTGAATGACAAGTAATGGAAGAAACTCCTATGGTCATTGACAATGTGAGCTAAACATGAATTACATACATGCACTCCAAAATCCTGAATCATATCATATTATCCCCACTTCAAACAACACACATTTAAAACATACACTCTGTTACTCCATCAATTAGTCATTATGTAACTCAACAACTCAACTGATTATCTATTTTATAACTCGTAACATGAATATATTTTTGTATAAGATATATGTACTACAACAATCTAAACTTGTAAATATTATGACATATAAAATGGTGTCATGGGTATGTAAGATATATAATAAATAAATAAATATATCTAAAGAAGAATAATGTGTGTCACTTGGACAACTATAAAACATACATCAGTAAAAGTGGTCTTAATAGTATCAATTTTTCAAAAATGTTCTTATTTTCTTTTTTTTTACTATTTAGTTTTTATTGGTATTTTTTTAAGGCATGCATCCCTATTGGTTTGTATTTATTATACCAGGTACCTTGTACATCAGATTATGTACTGTAAAAATTAAAACCATTAGGTCTTCTGTTTTCTGTTCAAGGGTGGTTGAGAAAAAAAACATTTTTTTTTACAATTGACCTTATCAGAAAAAACTTGACCTTAAAACATGACAGCAGCTTAGCAGTCTTCATTTGAAAGAAGATGTAAATATAATGAAGTACTATTAAAATGCATAGAGTAAATTGATGCTGGCGTAATATTTTTATCATTTGTCTAACATGACCAAGATATTGCTAAACTGATCGTCTCAACTGTTTATAGATGATGGTTGCTACAAATCATTCAGTTCTGAATCTATTGACCCCATATCATCATCTAGGTCAAGGTCATCAAGATCTAAATCATCATCTACAAAATATAAACATAGGTTAAAGGTCAAATATGTACATGTGAAAGTCACCTAAATGGGTTAAGGTCACACAGTTGTAAATGAAGGTCATCCAGATCTCCTTAATATAAAACAGACAAGAAGGTCATCCAGATCCAATATATATATACATGTATATGTTACAGTACAAATTGGAATCCAGTAGGATCCAGAATCCTACTAGTACAAATTGGAATTCCAATTTCTACTAGTAAAAATTGGAATTCTGATTTGTACTGGATTTAAACCAGTATAAATCAGAATTCCAATATCTACTAGGACAAATCAGGACATCCAGATTTGTACTAGGAGGATTCAGGATCCTACTGAAATAAAAAATTGAAAAAAGGAGAAACATGAAAAAATAAATATCTGTTTTATGTCCCTTAGGTAAAATCAGTAAAAGCTGGATTAAATTCTATTGACCCTAATTTACTATTGGAAATTTCTCACATTCAAGCTTGCCAGAAAAACCGGACAGTAAATGAAACTGCTAATCTGGTATCCACATGTAACTGTGCTGGAAAATATAATGCAATGCGATGTTCATACTGCAAATCTAAGATACCTTGCTCAAGCAAATGCCACAAACAAACTTTGACCAAATGTTGTAATAAATAGGAAACTTAATCCAAAGTTGTATTAAAATGTATTTTTCTCACTATTTGTAATTAAATTATCGCACAAGACTTATTTTATATTTCACAAATTTTACATATTTTTATGTTTTTCAATTCAGTAATATCCAGAATCGTACTAAGCTTTAAATTCAGTAATATTCTGAATCCTACTGAAAGTTTAGTAGGATCCAGGATCCTCCTAGTACAAATCTGGATATCCTGATTTGTCCTAGTAGATATTGGAATTCTGATTTGTACTAGTAGGATTCCGGATCCTACTGGATTCCAATTTGTACCGTAACATATATATATATATAAAACACTGACTTGAGGTCAGACAAGGTAATCTACATCTAAATCGTCATCTACAATAATTAAATAAAGAAATGACAACAACATAGTACAGCTAAGATATGTATGTATAAATGTTGAGAACACATGTACTTGTTTATGTTAGAATATAACAATGAGTAGAATTTAGGTGTGCTTGTATGGTTGCTCAATGACACAAAAAAAATGTGTATTTGAACAGGGTGGACATATTGTAATAGCGAAATGTAAGTAGTTTTTCCTTCGAAGCTTGCGTGTCGCAGGAAAATATATCTTTTGCAGATTGCATATAAATTGTTAAGTGCAGCGACTGTGGCAGACAGTGTATGAACTCTTTAATTTTACTGTAATAAGATAGCTTTACTGTACTGTCCAGATGAGCTGATATCCCAAATACAAGTGTTGGTGTTTAATTTATAAATAATTTAAGTACATTTGAGAATGTCCAATAAGAACATAAATAATGACACTGATTTGACTTTACAACCTGACCAAATGATTTTTCCTATGATAAGCATTATGATTCACAATAATCTTTTTCAGAAAGATATGCATATGTTTTACTGACATTAAACAAAAATTTCACTCTAGATTCAAAGATGAATGACTTACTAGGCAGTCAACAAGTCACTGAATACTACCATAATTTTGTTATCATTAAGTAAAGTTTGCATGTACTAATGGACTTGTAAACTATTATTAACTGTAGAAAGACAATGAAAAACTGACACATCATTAACATATATATAAAATAGATGTTACTCAGTAAAGATAATAAGGTCTCAATGTCTATATATAACTAATTCTTCAATTACTTTAGTAAACATATTAGTATAACAAATAATAAAATTTAACAAGAAGTGAAACCCATCACTGGTAATTGGTGGATATATACCATATCTATAAATGTTATCAATAATTCCACACAATTTTAACAGTTTAAAGTTTGTGCATCTTGTATATTATTTTAATATCATATATTTCCCTGTTAAACTCCTACTAAAGGAGTATCTGTTAATATGATTACATAATTTATAAGACACCAGATATAAAAGCGGCTAGTACCTAAAAGTGTTTGGATATATAGCTATAACTCTAGTTTACTGACTTGTATCTCTGAAAGCTTTGGGTTCAATATCATGATTATATGAAAAATTAGAAAGATGAGAGCTGTACCTTCAATATCATATCTATACAAGAGATAAGGGGGGATTAGGGTTATGGTATGGTGTTTAACGCCACTTTCAACAATATTTCAGTTATACCGTGGAGGCCAGTTGTATTGGTAGAGGAAGCCGCAGTACCTGGAGAAAACCACTGACCTCTCGCAAGTCACTGACAACTTTATGACATAACCTTGTATTGAGTACACCTCGCCATGAGCGAGATTTGAACTGAGAACTTTAGTGGTGATAGGCACTGATTGCACAGTCACGATCACAACAGCCCCTAAAAAAGAAAAGGGATTGTAGGTACGGACAACTTTTTTTTAACCTAGATTGTACGGAACAAGGATCTGACTTTAACAATACTTGTCCAAAAATGGCAAACATCTCTGTACAGATATATATCCAACAAATATTTTAAAGTACGAACTGCTTTTATATTCAAAACCATTTACCATGAACATGTTAATACAAAATATGTTACCTGACAAACATAGTCAACCTTGAAATAGATACATTTTATACACAAATGTTGATATTCTTAATAACTAATAGGTTCACTTTTTAATCAGGCAGAAATTTCATCGTCCTCAATATAACAGTAATGCTGCTCACTGGATGTTGAATAATATTAAATCAATCAGAAACTTCATATTTTATATTTTGTTCTGTTGAAATTACATGTTTTCATAAAATAATTACTGGTATACTATACGTGTAGTACCAAATATTGCATGTAGATTTCTTTGTAAAAATTCAAATGCAACATGTACCAATATTTTTACAGGTTTTTCATTATAACTATACTTAAAAGTAGAGAATTTCTGAGTTAAACAATATATAGAATTGTGACCAATACTGCATTCAATACTTTCTCCTTGAAAGTTTGGTATGCCTTAGAAATGTTCCAGATAAAATGATATTTGCATGCAAGCAGCAAGCAGACGACCAAAAACAAAAGATGGCAGAATAGGACAGTGATTCCTTGTTGCAGGGATCAGAACTGCAGGAATTAATACAAAGTATCATCGTGTTTGTTAGAGAGTGACATGATCAACCATAAGTTAGTTAAGTAGTGGAACTTTGAAATATTCACTGACATTTTATAAAAAAATTCAAAGTAAAGAATCAATAATTTTATTCTTCAGCACCTTTAACATCATTAATTTAACATAACCTTACCACTATCTAAACCTTTGATGTCTTGTTTCTTTGGGTTAAATATTTCTAAATCTGAGCTCTCCTCATCTGACAGTAGGAAGTCAACAGAGTCTAGATCATTGTCTAATTTTGTGGTGGTTTTATATACTGAAAAATAAAAAATAAATCAGTTTAACAACATGGGTCATAGATAGTAATGAATATGAGATCAAATCCTTATTTGCACAGAAGTAAACAAATGTAAGTAAAGGAGCAGTGTTTTGTCTATAGAAATTAAACAGTGACAGTCAAAAACAACATGAAGCACTATTCTGGCTCACCTCAATCTTCAAAACACAAAATAAATAACAATAGATATTAGATAGAAATCCAGGCATAAAGGTCTGGCAGGATTGAACAAATTCATGGAAACTCCCCTCTTGATAACTAGAACCTGAGTGGCCAAACTGATATCATCTTCGCTAGCCAAGGGTTACGATTCGGGTCCCCCTTCTCTCCACCCTTGGCGGATCTAGAATACATTTTTAAATTCGCGCGCAATGCCACCTGGTGGTTTATCGAAGTTGCGCCCCTTAGAAAGTCGTCATCGCCAGCCAATCAGAATCGTTTTGTTATACGTATGTTGGAGAGTTGAATATGGCAGCGCCCAGTGAAGAAAAACTTATTTGTGATAAATTTAATTTGGAAGCACTTACTGTCAACCAAGTGAAAAGTTTCAAATCTTTGGCAGACGGGAAAGATGTTTTCATTGGAACCAAAACGGGAAGTGGCATCTTTGCTTACATTTCGTCGATAACATGTGCTCCGTGTAAAACGTCTTCTGATTGGATACGTGTACTGGTAGCCGTAACCAATGAAATATTAAAGCGTGAATCCTCAAAATGTATTCTAGATCCGCCAAGGGTGGAGAGAAGGGGGACCCGAATCGTAACCCTTGGCTAGCGAAGATGAACTGATATATGGTATTTTGATCTGTTATAATTAATTTAAACAAATGACATACTTTAGTTATATGATTTTATAATGTCATTGTTTCAATGTCTGCTATCAACTGTGGTTATGTTTATTTGTTGTCACGTATCATATTTGGTGTTATTTGTTGTCACGTATCATATTTGGTGTTATTTGTTGTCACGTATCATATTTGGCGTTATTTATTGTCACGTATCATATTTGGCGTTATTTATTGTCAAGTATCATATTTGGCGTTATTTGTTGTCACGTATCATATTTGGTGTTATTTGTTGTCACGTATCATATTTGGTGTTATTTGTTGTCACGTATCATATTTGGTGTTATTTGTTGTCACGTATCATATTTGCTGTTATTTGTTGTCACGTATCATATTTGGCGTTATTTATTGTTACGTATCATATTTGGCGTTATTTATTGTCACGTATCATATTTGGCGTTATTTGTTGTCACGTATCATATTTGGTGTTATTTGTTGTCACGTATCATATTTGGTGTTATTTGTTGTCACGTATCATATTTGGTGTTATTTGTTGTCACGTATCATATTTGGTGTTATTTGTTGTCACGTATCATATTTGGTGTTATTTATTGTCACGTATCATATTTGGCGTTATTTATTGTTACGTATCATATTTGGCGTTATTTGTTGTCACGTATCATATTTGGTGTTATTTGTTGTCACGTATCATATTTGGCGTTATTTGTTGTCACGTATCATATTTGGTGTTATTTGTTGTCACGTATCATATTTGGTGTTATTTGTTGTCACGTATCATATTTGGTGTTATTTGTTGTCACGTATCATATTTGGTGTTATTTATTGTCACGTATCATATTTGGTGTTATTTGTTGTCACGTATCATATTTGGTGTTATTTGTTGTCACGTATCATATTTGGTGTTATTTGTTGTCACGTATCATATTTGGTGTTATTTGTTGTCACGTATCATATTTGGTGTTATTTGTTGTCACGTATCATATTTGGTGTTATTTATTGTCACGTATCATATTTGGTGTTATTTGTTGTCACGTATCATATTTGGTGTTATTTGTTGTCACGTATCATATTTGGTGTTATTTGTTGTCACGTATCATATTTGGTGTTATTTGTTGTCACGTATCATATTTGGTGTTATTTATTGTCACGTATCATATTTGGTGTTATTTATTGTCATTTAAATTGTATTTGTATGCTCTTGCATCCTTTTTAAAATGGGGGTAAAGCCAGAATGAACTTTCTGAACTTTCTAATTGAAGTCTTGTTGGGTACTGTTTTCCTCCATCAATAAAACTCACTGCCACCATAGAACCATAGTATTGTTCCATATCCATAACTCCAATCCGTACCTCATACAACATGTGTTTACTGGACCGACACTTAGTTTATACTCACTCTTCTACAATTAATTATTACCTGATATCTGTTTCTTTGGTGATGTGAGAGGTTTACCTGATGTCTGTTTCTTTGGTGATGATTTGAGAGGTTTACCTGATGTCTGTTTCTTTGGTGACGATGTGAGAGGTTTACCTGATGTCTGTTTCTTTGGTGACGATGTGAGAGGTTTACCTGATGTCTGTTTCTTTGGTGACGATGTGAGAGGTTTACCTGATGTCTGTTTCTTTGGTGACGATGTGAGAGGTTTACCTGATGTCTGTTTCTTTGGTGACGATGTGAGAGGTTTACCTGATGTCTGTTTCTTTGGTGACGATGTGAGAGGTTTACCTGATGTCTGTTTCTTTGGTGACGATGTGAGAGGTTTACCTGATGTCTGTTTCTTTGGTGACGATGTGAGAGGTTTACCTGATGTCTGTTTCTTTGGTGACGATGTGAGAGGTTTACCTGATGTCTGTTTCTTTGGTGACGATGTGAGAGGTTTACCTGATGTCTGTTTCTTTGGTGACGATGTGAGAGGTTTACCTGATGTCTGTTTCTTTGGTGACGATGTGAGAGGTTTACCTGATGTCTGTTTCTTTGGTGATGATGTGAGAGGTTTGATTGCTGATGATAAATGGAAGCCATTAGGAATAATAGGTGTGCTGTATCTTGGTGATGCCTGCTGGCTATTTATAACTGCCTCCATGTTACCTACTCTGTCCCTTAATAAGGATACTGTTGACCTAGAAGAACATAATAGCATCTTTCATACAATATTAGAAAGTACAGAAAGTATAAATCTCACACAAGGCATAAAAATGATTAGTAATTAATCATATATAAATTTAATGTATAATGTGACATCGTATTAAATATTACCATATTTAATTCTGCTGTTGAATATAATATACAAACTTGCTTTTCATTTCATTTTTTTGCTTTTTGTTTAAATTTCAGTAAATCCATCATTTAAAGCAAAGGTGTCTTCATAATATGCTTCAGTACAAATTTAAACCATCCAATGAAATCTAAAATTTGAGGACAAAATGTTAACAAATGTTGGGTTTTGGTGAACTCATGAAAACTTGGCTTCAGGGGTACCGTTTTGTTGTTCTAGCTTGGTCTCAGTCAGTTAAGGTTAAATTTTGTTTCAGATTTATAGTTTGTTTGTTAATCATTATTACATTTCCATGATAAATAAATATAAAATTGATGAGTAATTACCTGAGTTCTGACATGTTAAGTCTATCATTATCTGATGTAGGACTCCAGCTCCCCTGAGATGATCTGAATGGTTGTTTTTGTTGGTAGGATGCTAACTCATGTACATTCTGTAATAAATGATGTAAACTCACTTTTACTGATCAGTTATGCTTGTTAAAATCTGATAAATTACTGAATATATAAAAATTTTTATTCTAATCTCTAAATCAATGAAAACTGAAACAGTGATTAATTGATTAGGCTAACTAAAGTAGTTAAACTTCATGGTAGAACGAGTAATTTCTGATATAACATACTATTATAGAGATTGTCCTGTCTTGGTTATACTGATATAACTCCTATTTAAGGAAGTTCTGATAACATACTATTATAGGGATTGTCCTGTCTTGGTTATACTGATATAACTCCTATTTTAATGGATGTAACACTAACAGCGTTAGGAAGACATTTTAAGTGATAAATATACCTGTGCAGGTATTTTATTGTTACTAATAACTGTTTGGCATCTGGAGATCTAGAGGTCAATATATGGGAGTTGGGGTTCCATTAACAAGTTTGATCCTCCACATTTTGTCTGTTAGTAACTAAAACATAGATTTTCATTAAGATTTCATTAATTAACAGAATAGTCATTCAAGTTGTTGTGGCTGGTTATATTGTTGTGGCTGGTTATATTGTTGACCATTGCTGTTTAAGGTTTGAAAGAAGAGTGGTTCATATTGTTGTGGTTAGTTATATTGTTGACCATTGCTGTTTAAGGTTTGAAAGAAGAGTGGTTCATATTGTTGTGGTTAGTTATAGTGTTGACCATTGCTGTTTAAGGTTTGAAAGAAGAGTGGTTCATATTGTTGTGGTTAGTTATATTGTTGACCATTGCTGTTTAAGGTTTGAAAGAAGAGTGGTTCATATTGTTGTGGTTAGTTATAGTGTTGACCATTGCTGTTTAAGGTTTGAAAGAAGAGTGGTTCATATTGTTGTGGTTAGTTATATTGTTGAGCATTGCTGTTTAAGGTTTGAAAGAAGAGTGGTTCATATTGTTGTGGTTAGTTATATTGTTGACCATTGCTGTTTAAGGTTTGAAAGAAGAGTGGTTCATATTGTTGTGGTTAGTTATATTGTTGACCATTGCTGTTTAAGGTTTGAAAGAAGAGTGGTTCATATTGTTGTGGTTAGTTATATTGTTGACCATTGCTGTTTAAGGTTTGAAAGAAGAGTGGTTCATATTGTTGTGGTTAGTTATATTGTTGACCATTGCTGTTTAAGGTTTGAAAGAAGAGTGGTTCATATTGTTGTGGTTAGTTATAGTGTTGACCATTGCTGTTTAAGGTTTAAAAGAAGAGTGGTTCATATTGTTGTGGTTAGTTATATTGTTGACCATTGCTGTTTAAGGTTTGAAAGAAGAGTGGTTCATATTGTTGTGGTTAGTTATAGTGTTGATGATTATTTTTTTATAACATTTTATTTTTAATTACCTGATCTAAAACATCTTGTTTCCTTTGTAAATTTTTCCCATTATTGAATGCAGATGTTACATCAAATTCCATCTTGACTAAAATAAAAATATTATTCAACATTAGAAAATAATGAACACTAAGGAGAATATGTGATATAACCTTGTATAAACTATCAGACACATGAGACATGACCCATCCAGTAAACTCTAACACACATGAGGCATAAATAACTCTGTAAACCTTCACACTGAGGACACATTCGACATAGATCACCCTGTAATCCCTCACACTTGGGACATGCCATAAATCACCCTGTATACCCACACACTTAGGACATGCCATAAATCACCCTGTATACCCACACACTTAGGACATGCCATAAATCACCCTGTATACCCACACACTTAGGACATGCCATAAATCACCCTGTATACCCACACACTTGGGACATGCCATGAATCACCCTGTATACCCACACACTTGGGACATGCCAAAAATCACTCAGTAAGTCCACACACTGAGGACACATTTGACATAAATCACCTTGTATACTCTCGGACAAAGGAGATAACATCATCCCGTAAACTCTCACACTCATACACATGTAATATAAGTAACTTCTCACAGTGAAGATACGTGTGACATAAATCACCTTCAATCAGTCACATGAGATAAAAATAACCCTGAAAATTATTCTCACACTCTGGCACATGACATGAATTTTCTGCAAATTCTAACAGTGAAGGCATACATATGTGAATTAAATAAACATGTAAACTCTCAGACACATATAAAACATTCTACATTTCTGGGTGTGGAATGTGATTTTCTGTCAGGTTCATTTACATCAATATCCCATTCAAAACAGATAAAATGGGGTTCTCAAAACTGACTAAAAAAACAATAAAATCTTTTTTGACATGCATCAATTGTCACTCCATTGTACAATAAAATGATACAGAATTTAAAGGAATACATCTTACATAGTCTAGATTTGACTGCATCTATATCTCGTTTAATAGTTTCCATGTCATCCCTCAAACTATGTTTCCTGAAATAGAAGAAATATTGGATGGTGAACATATTTGAATAGAATAGCAATCAATCACACTACTAACACATTCAAATGCAGGTAACAGTAACGTTATAATTCCTCCAATGCTAAACCTGGTTACTACGGATCAAGCTGACTAATTGCTGGGCAAAAGCAAATATTCAATCAGTTCAAAACATAATTGTCAAATTTCATTTAAACCAACTTTCTTAAGACTAAATCTAATGAATAATATAGATTGATGAATATAGCACAATAAATTAACCCAAAAATATACAAAGCTACAACAGATTTCAAATAGCGAAACATTAGGATTTTGAATTTGAAATGATGTAAAACAGTGATACGACCTGGAGCTACTAGACAAAAGTATTGGGTAACTTTAACTTCACTTTTGGCAAGAAAGAAAATGAAGTGAAGCACCATAAAGTGAGAATTTCACTCTCAAGTTTCCCTGTAGAGTAACATTTACTTACACATCTTGGACATCTTTACTGAGTGAATAAAATTGATTGTCTGACACTCTGTTATTTCCTGTTGTTCGTAAATTCTGAAGCTGGCTATTTAACATCTGTATGTCCTCATTGAGATCATGACGGACTTGGTCTAGCTTATGGTCCATATTTAGGACTCCACGTCCACTTAGTTTATAAACTTCATCTGAAGTTATACAAAAATAATCTAATTAACCCTCTGTATCTACTTCCTCCCATAATAGACAATTCTTATGCATATAAAAAAGACAATTTCTTAGAATAAAATATTGCTTACTTAAAGCTGTAGCTATTTTTTTTTATAAACCAGAATAGTGCCAGTAATAACACAGGATAGCAGAAAGTTATGGGAAGTGTCTGTTGTAATATGAAGAATATATGCAGTGTTTGGTTTTTTGGTGGAATTTGATGATAAATGCAATAACATGGATAATGATAACAATTCTGTCCTTAGTACACAACCTCCCCCTTCCCCTAAATATACATGATAAACTTGGCCTGGTTTATATATACTATACCAAATAATAGATCAAGTCAAATTGTATATATACACATATATCAATATCAAATTGATTTTTTGTATGTTCTTGATCACACTATATTGACTATAGGCAGTCATTTTATTTACAGTAGGAATCATGACAAATTAATAGTTTTTGTTCTGAATGGTTGATTTCTTACTTTTAAGTTCTCTAATCTGTTCATTGTAGTTAGATCTATCTGTTTCTAACTTGCTAACCATCTGTCGTAACTGATCAATCAACTGAAAGTCAAATTAATCAATTAGTATTTGAAATGCTATAAATGTAGAAATGAAATGTGTCACTTTCATAGTTGAACATAGAATTAAATGCTATTATGAAAAATTAACTTGTATATTAATGTGAAACCCAAACTTATAATATATTTAGAAGCAGTAAGAACTCATTCAGTTCTGTACCATTGTCTAGTAGAAAAAAGACAACTGTAAAATCAAAATATACAAGTAAATGAAGTATATATATATAAATGAATTTACTTATTTTTTGTTTGATTTAATCTTAAGCTGAATGTGTTGAACGCAAGGAAATATCAACTTGTTATATTTTAAATATGAATGCAAATATATGACATTTTTGACATCTGAAACATAAGACTGATCGTTGATATATCTATTGGTATTCATTTTCCCAAACTATTGCCACTTAAAAAGAACTTCATCACTAGTATATTTTTGTGATTTCATAAAGAAAAATTCTATATTTAACACGTTTTAGACTAATTTATATAATTTTACATATCTCTCAATCACAAAACTAATATGTTAGTCTAATACATGTAGTAGTGTGCATTCATATCTAAAACACAGGAATTAATTGATGTGTATGTTTTTTACAAGGCCGTATTCAGTTATTGACCAATAAGAACTACAATAAATTGTCACATGAATTTTAATTGTGTTTTTCTTTTTTTTATTAAATATTAATTTTCTTTGTTCAGTTGCAGTGTGAAAATTCAAAAACTGACACACACATGCACTTTTTGAGAATACTGTTTTCCAATGAAGACAGCCAGAGAATTTATAAATTGAAGATTTTTACCCTATTTTGTTCTTCTAATCTTTCACTAAGTACATGTACCATACCAGTACCAGCTCCCACATTTTCTGTAGCTGGACTATAAACACTAGTATATAAATCTGGTCTGGGGAATTCTAACATTGATGTAGTCCTTCTCATGGGTACCGACATGGAAACTGAAAAGTATAAAATTATATCATATATTGTACAACTAGAGGCTCAAATGAGCCTGAAACACTGACATGGTAAAGAAGATATAAGGAACCACTGCCCATCATAGCATGTAAAATTTGGATCCCCAATGCTTTGAACCCAATAGATCATGGGGCAGTCATTGGTATAAAATTTAATCTTCATATCAGTGCTCCTTAGTGAAAAATAAAATTGCATTTCCATGTTTTTTAAAAGATCTTTCCAATTGCAATCTAAATTAAACTACATGTACATGTATGATCACACAATCTTTTAAAACACAGACCTTAAGAGTCTAAATTTCTGCAAATTTAAATCTTCATATCACAATGATCCAAAGAATGACCATGGACTATACCAAAGCATTGCCTATTGATTTAAAATAACTCTATTTTAATGGGTTTTTTTCTTTCCCAGAGGATTTTGTGTACTGTTGATTTAAAATAACATTAACTCTATTTTAATTGTTTCTTTCCCCCCAGAATTTACATGTATGTCATGTTGCTAAAAGTTCTAAATAGAATCTTACAATTTCTGTCACTGAATGCCCTTGTAGAGTTGATCTTTCTCTGAAAGGAAAACAAATATAGAACAGATTTCAATTAATAGTAATAATGAATTATACTTTTAAAGTTAACTATATTTATAGTAAAGGAATTTAATTTTTCTTGTATTCACACAAGTATTCTGGTATTTATTACATACTTAGTTCAAATAAAGGCATTTTTGTATGACCAATATGACCGGAAGTAAACTGTCCATATTTTCACACCCCGGGAAAATAACCGGTTATTGGATTACTACAAGATCATTTCCATATCGAGGCCCATATTGGCCCGGGCCAATATGGGTGTCTCTTTTCTAGATGTCGGAAGTATGTAATAAATAGTTTAATACATGGGCATTTCCATATTGGCCTGGTTATCATCCCTCGACCCATATTGGCCAATGTGGTGGTCTCGGGATGATAACCAGGCCAATATGGAAATGTCCATGTATTAATCTGTAATTATAATACATACAATTACATGTATTATGTATATTGTTGGAAAATATAAAAAAAAATTATGCTTTAGAAAAACTTTTGCTGTTGCATTATAAAAAAGTTATATAAAGTTACTCCACTTTATAATGCAACAGAGAAGAGTGGAAGAAACTTGTCCTTGCCCTATGTGCCATGAGGCATAGCAAGGACTATTAATACAAATAAATAAAATACTTTATAATGCAAAAGAACTAATTACTATAATATTGCATTTATGGACTGGAAACATAGATTTTATTTTAACATTATTATATAATTTGTTACTAGTTAACAATAGCAATCTCACTACCCGGCCATGAAAATCATTAAAATGCTCTTTGACTTTGCTTCTACATTTTTTTCTTGAACAATAGTGTGAAATTTCTATTTACAATGCATTAAATATATCATAAATTCTTCTTCAGTGCAAAATGAAATGGCAAGATAGAGCCTCTAGCCAGTATATTATTTCAGAAAACATTTTTGTATGCAGGAGAATATCAGATTCTGTATTATCAGCTCTTTTCATATGCTTTCAATATTCAATAAATTACTTGGTTCTTAATTAAGCAAATAAAACAAAAAGGATAAGTTTTTCATATATATGACAAATTTCGATTCTGGTCACTCTATTGAGATTATTATTTGTGTGTTAGAGTTAGATCGTTAAAAACTGGGATACCAGAATAATAATATACTGCAACAGACCAAAACCACTGGAAGTGGAATGTACATTTTGTACTGTATACAGGCAGATCTAGATCAACTCCAAAAATGGTCAGACACATGGCTACTGAAATTTCATCCAAACAAGTGTAAAGTCATGACAGTTTCAAACAAGACAAATATAGAGAACAAAAGTAGCTACCACTTATATAACAATGAAGGGGAAGAGGTTGAATTGGAAATGTCAGAAGGAGAAAAGGATATAGGAGTGCTAGTAGATAGAAATTTAAGTTTCAGTAAACATATTACACAAAAAGTCAACAAAGCTAATAGCATGGGACTAATTAGGAGTACTAGCTTCAGATATTTGTTTCAAGCTCTGGTTTGGCCAAATTTGGAATATGCAGTGGCAGTGTGGTCCCCTTAAACTAAGAAGGACATTGAATTAATAGAAAATGTGCAGAGACGAGCAACAAAACAGGTACCATCATTGAAACAACTGAGTTACACTGACTGGCTGAAAAAGCTCAAAATGCCAACGCTGAAGTATCGCAGATTAAGAGGGGATATGATTGAAACATTCAAAATAGTAAATGGAATTTATGATAAGGATGTGACAGAAAGATTTTTTGAAATGAGGACAGATCAAACCAGAGGACATAGTAAAAAAATACAAAAAGGAAACTGCAGACAGAATTTGAGGAAACACAGCTTTAAAAACAGGGTGACTGACATATGGAATGATTTGCCGCAAGAGTTAGTACAAGCAAAAACAGTAAAGAGCTTTGAAATATTGTTGGATAAATATTGGGAAAACCAGGAAGTGAAATATGACTGTAATGAGGAAATTAAGGTTAGGACCGGAAGTCACAAGAAGAAGTTTATAGTAGATATTGATGAAGAAGATGCGGACATACATGTACGTCACATAGTGGTTGAGAGACCAGCGTCCATAGAAAATCTTAAAGTATCCTAAAGTATACTATCTGAAATTTTAACAATAAATATACTGTAGGAAGGTCGCCTTGTAAGTTGTATCTAAAAGAAGTATTATTAATCAGATGCCAGGAGAACCTTCATGCGCCGAACTACTATATTTATTGATAAATGTCAGATTAATGTGCTGAAACTGAAACAGATTTCGAAAACAATAATATATATAACAAAGCCTTTCTGATTTTGTCAAACTCGAACTCAAAGGCAACGTCTATTTTCCTACTGTCAGTGTTGATCAAAGCACTGTGTTTAGAAACATAACTGTAAGTACCCTTGTTTTCGTCAGATTAGATTCTGCTTCCCGTAAAATGGACGTAAATTTGTTTTCCCAGTCCATTTTACTTGACACTTCCCTTTCCTTCGTTGTCAAGAATGCTCCGATCCCTGTCCCTGTGGAGCTTTTTCTACCGGAAACGATACGTAATTTTAGAATCAACACGAAATTGTCCGCAAATTCCGTATGATATCTTGGAAAGCCCGACTTTCATGGTGACGCGACAGATAATGCAGGGCAGCGGGGCTGGGGCGCAAGGGTGGCACATTCCCCCCTCATCTTTTCAAAGTTGGAGGTAAAACTATATTTTTGCCTCCTACTTTTTTTTTAATAAATTTAGAAAAAGCTGAAATTTCGCATGGAAGCAAAAAATGTTTATAACTTGAAAATCAAGAGATATAGGCGTAGTAAAGACACATTTGAAGACGAAAACATGTTTTTGCTTGTCAGGGTTTTGAAAGCTTATATTATATTTACCCCCACTTTCCTTCCTCTCCCAAAGCTTGCGACCCACATTCTGGTCCACTTTGAAGGCTTGTCCGTCATTTTCCAGTCCGCTTACAAAGCACCCCATACACAACGTGATACTTTCCGGGTCCACTCCTATCCTAAGACAACAAATTTAAACACATAGTCATTTGTCAAAAGTATTCTGAAACTTCTAATCTTCCCTATAAATTTCATATAAAATATATATTTCTTAATTAAATTCATATTGTGTTGGTACAACTGTTTGTATCATGTCGAGTCAGAACCATGCAATGGGTTAGCGTGCTCGCCTTGAGTGCGGTAGAACGCGCCAGGTTCGAGCCCCGATCGGGTCAAACCAAAGACTATAAAATTGGTATTTGTTGCTTCTCCGCTAAGTACGCAGCATTAAGAAAAAAGAACAACTTTTAGACTGGTTGGCTCGGAATCAGGATAACGTGTCCGAGTGGGGCGACATGTCTATCCGCGGACTGATGTTTCAGTGATGTTTCACTATAAAAATACACCAAAGCGTGTTGGTATAGTACAAATCGGACCTCATCTTCATTTCATTGAAAATTAACTTGGTCTTGCCATGATATAGCTGAAAAATTGCTGAGCTAGCGTTACACAATAATCACTCAATCATTCGCTCACTGTCGAACCAGTTGTGTAATCAATATCACCTTACCATATGAAGCGAACGTTGAACTATTCCTCAATGATATTAACGAAGACGTCATGGGGGTTTTCCCTGCATTTCAAACTGATGACGTCACGAAAGTAACTGTGACTAAAGTATCAAACATAATTTTGTATCATATTTAAACTGCACCACCTCCTCATACCAAATGTCGTCAGGGAGGCATGCGTTTCAAACATGCATATGTAGTTTGATTGGATTTAATAGTTACTTTGTTTTGTGTTGTTTTGGTAACAATCCTTTGTATATGGATTTCAAACCAATAACAATTCTGTTCTGTTCTGTTCTGTTCTGTTCTATGGGTTGTATCGAATGGTTAAAAGTTATTTCTATAGAATACATACTTATGTTATATAAATGTTCGATAATACACCAGATGGTGGAATGAACATTGTGAACTTTCCATTTATATGCAGCAACTGCATATGGAGTATATATCTCTCTGTTGATACGATATTCCAGAGCTTGTGGTTCCTTTTAGGATTTCCTTGATAGAGGGTTGCTGCTCAGAAGGAAGCTACTGAACCAAGGGTTCCTCTTGGTTAAGTTGAAGTCATCACTTCGAAAGTTTTACGGTCGCCACCATGACATGGGTGACCATTATGGAATATCTGTGTCACAAATGACCACGGATATGTTCCACTTGTCGTAAACACTTCCCGGTCCTTTCCTCGTTCATGACGTATCACCGGGTTTGTGACTAGATTAACACAACGGGTGCCACTAGTGGAGTAGGAACTGCTTACCCTTCCGGAGCATTTGAGTTCACCCCCGATTTTTAGTGGGGTTCGTGTTACTCGATCTTTAGTTTATGACAATTATGTGTATGTTTTGTAGATCGTTTTTTGTCCTTTTGTACTTTTTCTTTTGGCCTGTGTTGTCTGTTCTTCGATATACGGTTCTGATTACCCCTTTGCCAAAGGTTTTGGTATCTTCAAACTTTTCTAGACATATCAGAAGAAGAAGAAATGACTGTACAGTCAGAGGTCAACAGTCTTTCCACACTACTATTTTCAATTCAATTCAATTCAAATTCAAAGTTTTAGCCTATTTGGAGTCGATACAATACTACTACTATTGAACATGAACTTTTAAAATCGACACTACAATATTGCAATGCCAGACCTTTGATGTATTATTGATGAAATTACCAAAATAGTAAAGTACAAATTAGTGAAAGGTGACTGATTTCAGGGTCGTAGTTGAGCTTTTAGGTTTAACCTTTTGAAGTTTTGTTTACATTCGTCGCTATCGCCAGGTGTCTCCAGTTTGTCACCGTATCAATTAAACCTGTGTTTCTTAAATGAAATCCTATCAGCAGCTATAATATAATCCTACCTTATTTACGGAAGTCACTAGCTGTCCTAAAACAGTTAGAGATGAATATTCGATAAGAAAATTGTTTATGAACGTCAATTTGTTGACAAAATGGCATGCATAATGTATGACGTCACGAGAAAGTCCCCTTACGCTGTTTTCGCAATGCTGATTGGTTGAGGTATGGCAACGACTCTTGTCATTGGCTTAGTGTGGGGTATAAAGGAAGCTGCAAGATAGATTGGTTTCATTTTCAAGTGACGAATCGAATAGGAATGAAATCCATATAAATATTCAAAACCAGGATGCCCATTGAAAATGTCTCATAGACAAAGTGTGTATTCGAAAGCGAGTAAAATATAATTTATCACCAGATATGTGACGGTGACGATGACATAGTCTCATAGTTTTCTTGTACCGGTGACGGTGATCCATCTGGTGACATTGTATAGTAGTTAGCGCTTATAGGTGTCTGGTACCAGTGACCAATCTGGTGACGTTGTTAAGTTGTTAGCGTTTATATATATATATATTCTTATCTTATCTTATCTTATCTTATAAGGTGTCTGGTACTGGTGACGGTGATCCATCTGGTGACAATTGTTTAGTAGTTAGCGTTTATAATTAAATAGGTGTCTGGTACCGGTGACCCATCTGGTGACATTGTTTAGTAGTTAGCGTTTATATATATAGATGTCTGGTATCGGTGAAGGTAACCCACCTGGTGACATTGTTTAGTAGTTAGCGTTTGCTATAAAATTATAGGTGTCTGGTACCGGTGACGGTGATCCTTCTGGTGACATTGTTTAGTGGTTAGATATCTGGTACTGGTGACGGTGATCCAGGTGGTGACCTTTTGTTTAATGTTTAGTGAGCAGCAATCACTTTCTGTTTAAATCATACTAAGTAGAAATAAAAATCAAATAATATTTAGTTTGCTATTGGTGTGAAAAATGTCATGAAAATCGAGCATGAAATGAGTGGACAAAATTTTATATGAAATAGGGGAATATTTTATTGAGGAAAAACTTTTGATCCATGACTACACTGAGTATTTTGTACCATGTTGAATTATCGTAAAATTTTATTCCAATGCAATAGGCTATTTCATTGGTCAATTGCATTTACGCGTCAGAGTAAAATTTACGTTTTACCTTGTTGGAAACTGTTGACCGAATATTGATTTGAAGTGATACACATTAAATTTGCTATTAAAATTGTTATTTAAGCTAAATACAAATTTTGATTTGATATTATCGGTTAGATTCCATAATAGATCATTAAATATTTATCATAAAGTCTTTGATTTCTAATCGAAAAAGGTTTGTAATTACGGAACTATTTGGTAGATATGCTATGTGAACGGGCGCAATGGAATTGATTAATAACAGCTGTTAATGTAAACATATATGTTATTGTTGGGAGAATTTCATTAGAATGGGAATAATCGTATTGTATTTGAAGTGCTGCCGACGTAAATCTTCGGTTTTACTGTCGCAAATATCCGTTTACCTGGCGATTATCCTGTTTCAGCGGAATCTAGAATGTAGTGATAAGTGAAGCCTATCTGTTTACATTCTAAGTCATTATGATGTGAAGTATATTTTAGTCGGTTCGATTGTTTTTCTCTCGACACCTTTGATAGACTACAGCACCAATCGCTTGAAGAATAAATGCCTCGGTGTCTATCGAGTAGAAGAATAAATGTTCCGGTGTCTATCGAGTTATCGAATGAATGCCTCGGTGTTTATCGAGTTGAAAAATGAATGCTCCGCAGTCTATCGAGTTGAAAAATGAACGCCCTGTGTATATCGAGTTGAAAAATGAATTGCCTGGCGTCTATCGAGTTGTAGTCATTATGGGGTCAAAATTAAAAAAAAAATTTTCATCATGCTGCGACGGACAATAAAATAAATCTCCTTTACCAGGTCAATGTACAAATGACATGAGCCTCCAGTTTTGTTAATGAGCTCTTTCACTCTGATTTTAATCAGATTGGATATATTTTGTTGTACATTTGATTTGTTTGCATGATATTGTTTTCAGTATAAACATGTCAAATCGTGTTTTTGATCAAAAATTGTTTTTCAATTTAAATTTGGGAAAATACTACAAAGTCAATTAACAAGCTACCTAATCTGATATATATCTTTTTGGTTTAAGCATGCGTTAAACAATAAAATCGTAGCCAATAACCTGATCACAGTGAATTTGTCCTACAAAAGGCATTTCAAATAAAATTCGTTAAATGGATTAAGACGAATTAATGTTTTAAATGACCATGTTATTCACTTTTCTCGTTGTTTTCTAACAAACCACGTTTCAAAAGTTATAAAAAGTCAATTATAAGTCAATATCACTTAAAACCCGGATGATATCCCAGAGCTTGCAGTTACTATCACGATTTCCTTGATTGAGGTTTGCTGATTAAAAGGAAGCTAATGAACCAAGGGTTCCTGGTGGTTAATTTGAAGCCATATCTTCGAACGTTTTACGGTCTCTATCAGAACTGGTCGGTTAACGGTTACGGAATAGCTATTCCGTTTGTCGTAATCACAATCCTGTCTTTTCCTCATTCTCATTCATGATTTATAGACCGGGTTTGTAGCAAGAGTTACAGGACGGGTGCTACTAGTGGAGCAGGAACTGATTACCCTTTCGGAGCACCTGAGTTCCCATCCCGTTTGTTGTGGGGATCGTGCTGGTCAATCTATAGTTTTGTGTTATGTTTTGTAGATCATTGTTTGTCCTTTTGACCATTACATTGTTTAACATTCGATGGCCTTTAATTACATTGTCTAACATTCGATGGCCTTTAACTACATTGTCTAACATTCGATGGCCTTTAATTACATGTCTAACATTCGATGGCCTTTAATTACATGTCTAACATTCGATGGACTTTAATTACATTGTCTAACATTCGATGGCCTTTAATTACATTGTTTAACATTCGATGGCCTTTAATTACATGTCTAACATTCGATGGCCTTTAATTACATTGTCTAACATTCGATGGCTTTAATTACACGGTAGTATCTTCAAACTTATCTTATTATGAAATGTTTGTACACGATAAGTCTGTGTTGTTGTAATCAGAAGTTTGTACACACTACAATTTAATAGTCTGTGTTCGTGTTGTTGTAATCAGAAGTTTGTACACACTACAATTTGATAGTCTGTGTTGTTGTAATCAGAAGTTTGTACACACTACAATTTGATAGTCTGTGTTCGTGTTGTTGTAATCAGAAGTTTGTACACACTACAATTTGATAGTATGTGTTGTTGTAATCAGAAGTTTGTACACACTACAATTTGATAGTCTGTGTTCGTGTTGTTGTAATCAGAAGTTTGTACACACTACAATTTGATAGTCTGTGTTCGTATTGTTGCAATCAGAAGTTTGAACACACTACAATTTGATAGTCTGTGTTGTTGTAATCAGAAGTTTGTACACACTACAATTTGATAGTCTGTGTTGTTGTAATCAGAAGTTTGTACACACTACAATTTGATAGTATGTGTTCGTGTTGTTGTAATCAGAAGTTTGTACACACTACAATTTGATAGTATGTGTTCGTGTTGTTGTAATCAGAAGTTTGTACACACTACAATTTGATAGTCTGTGTTGTTGTAATCAGAAGTTTGTACACACTACAATTTGATAGTCTGTGTTCGTGTTGTTGTAATCAAAAGTTTGTACACACTACAATTTGATAGTCTGTGTTCGTGTTGTTGTAATCAGAAGTTTGTACACACTACACTTTGATAGTCTGTGTTCGTGTTGTTGTAATCAGAAGTTTGTACACACTACAATTTGATAGTCTGTGTTGTTGTAATCAGAAGTTTGTACACACTACAATTTGATAGTATGTGTTCGTGTTGTTGTAATCAGAAGTTTGTACACACTACAATTTGATAGTATGTGTTCGTGTTGTTGTAATCAGAAGTTTGTACACACTACAATTTGATAGTACGTGTTGTTGTAATCAGAAGTTTGTACACACTACAATTTGATAGTACGTGTTCGTGTTGTTGTAATCAGAAGTTTGTACACCCTACAATTTGATAGTATGTGTTGTTGTAATCAGAAGTTTGTACACACTACAATTTGATAGTCTGTGTTCGTGTTGTTGTAATCAGAAGTTTGTACACACTACAATTTGATAGTCTGTGTTCGTGTTGTTGTAATCAGAAGTCTGTACACACTACAATTTGATAGTCTGTGTTGTTGTAATCAGAAGTTTGTACACACTACAATTTGATAGTATGTGTTCGTGTTGTTGTAATCAGAAGTTTGTGCACACTCCAATTTGATAGTACGTGTTGTTGTAATCAGAAGTTTGTACACACTACAATTTGATAGTACATGTTGTTGTAATCAGAAGTTTGTACACACTACAATTTGATAGTCTGTGTTGTTGTTATCAGAAGTTTGTACACACTACAATTTGATAGTTTGTGTTGTTGTAATCAGAAGTTTGTACACACTACAATTTGATAGTCTGTGTTGTTGTAATCAGAAGTTTGTACACACTACAATTTGATAGTATGTGTTCGTGTTGTTGTAATCAGAAGTTTGTACACACTACAATTTGATAGTCTGTGTTCGTGTTGTTGTAATCAGAAGTTTGTACACACTACAATTTGATAGTCTGTGTTGTTGTAATCAGAAGTTTGTACACACTACAATTTGATAGTCTGTGTTGTTGTAATCAGAAGTTTGTACACACTACAATTTGATAGTCTGTGTTGTTGTAATCAGAAGTTTGTACACACTACAATTTGATAGTCTGTGTTCGTGTTGTTGTAATCAGAAGTCTGTACACACTACAATTTGATAGTCTGTGTTGTTGTAATCAGAAGTTTGTACACACTACAATTTGATAGTATGTGTTCGTGTTGTTGTAATCAGAAGTTTGTGCAAACTACAATTTGATAGTACGTGTTGTTGTAATCAGAAGTTTGTACACACTACAATTTGATAGTCTGTGTTGTTGTAATCAGAAGTTTGTACACACTACAATTTGATAGTCTGTGTTGTTGTAATCAGAAGTTTGTACACACTACAATTTGATAGTCTGTGTTCGTGTTGTTGTAATCAGAAGTCTGTACATACTACAATTTGATAGTCTGTGTTGTTGTAATCAGAAGTTTGTACACACTACAATTTGATAGTTTGTGTTCGTGTTGTTGTAATCAGAAGTTTGTGCAAACTACAATTTGATAGTACGTGTTGTTGTAATCAGAAGTTTGTACACACTACAATTTGATAGTACGTGTTGTTGTAATCAGAAGTTTGTACACACTACAATTTGATAGTATGTGTTGTTGTAATCAGAAGTTTGTACACACTACGATTTGATACTCTGTGTTGTTGTAATCAGAAGTTTAGTCTCATGTGAAAGTTGGTGATGTAATGTTATATACTAGTAACTGTATAGCAAATTCAATGTAACCAACAGTTAACGTACAAATGTAATTTGCAATATTCATCGATATTTGCAATTACTGCTTCAAATCATGAGGTCATTCACAAGTTAAAATGGCCCGTGTGTGTAACTTCCTATATTAAATTTTAAAAAAGATGTAAAACATATTTTTGTAGATTTTCTTTAAATGAGTGATTGTGGTTTAACCCCAGCTGATCAATTATTCAGCTATAAATCACGACAAGATAACGAGTGTTTGACTCAGTTTTAGTTCACCAATGAGGGCATGTCACTCAACTCGGTCACATTATACATACTCTGAATCAACCAGTTTTTACTCTTACTGAATAGTGTTGTGTGTTTAGTGAAATGCAACAAATGCCAGTTTTACAATCTTTGGTTTGACCGGATTGGAGACCGAACACTCTAGGCGAGCACATTCACAAGCTTTACATAACCAAACCGTTTGTAGTAGGCTATATAGTTTGTAGTAGGCTATATAGTTTGTAGTAGGCTATATAGTTTGTAAGAAGGATAATACTTAACATATCAAAATATAATAACGGAGAACAAAACAACTTACAATCCACATCCATTACAAATACATGATAAGATGCCATATAAAATCCACCACTGGAAATAAATGACCATTTGCCATAAAGAATGGTTGTGAAAAGGACATGTGTTATAAGTAGGAAAGTTGACATTTCCTATGTTCGTTTACTCTCGACTATATACATACAATAACTCTGGTTGGCAAGTAATAACTGACAATCTTCAAGCTGTAAATGAAGTGAAGCAAAGATTTCAACAACCAATTGTTGGTTACTTTTTATAACAATACATGTATCATTGTATAAGTAAAGATAAAACACAAAAATATTTCAATATAACTTTTAATAACATATAAGAATAATCTCAATATATATAAATCAGTCTTCTTATCACCAATATGTATCTCAAATGGACTTCATAAATTAACTGAGGACAAAACCATTTGTGTAGTTTATTTACAATTTTGTTTTGAGTTAACTCATCACATGCTTACGATTTTTTTGGGGGGAAACTTACATTCATACAATTTTATTAGCATTACATTCTGAAAAGGATGTGGATCAATCATTAACATGTTTACAATCTTGTTTAGTGTAAATCATTAACAGGTTTACAATTTTGCCTTGGGATAAATCCTTACCATGTTTACAATCTTGTTTTGGGGGTAAATCATTAACATGTTTACAATCTTGCCTTGGGATAAATCCTTACCATGTTTACAATCTTGTTTTGGGGTAAATCATTAACATGTTTACAATCTTGCCTTGGGATAAATCCTTACCATGTTTACAATCTTCTTTTGGGGTAAATTATTAACATGTTTACAATCTTGCCTTGGGATAAATCCTTACCATGTTTACAATCTTCTTTTGGGGTAAATTATTAACATGTTTACAATCTTGCCTTGGGATAAATCCTTACCATGTTTACAATCTTCTTTTGGGGTAAATTATTAACATGTTTACAATATTGTTTTGGGGTAAATTCTTAAAATGTTTACAATCTTGTTTACGGTATTAATTTTCAACATGCTCACAGCCATGATGTTTGGGCTAAACATTTCACATGGCTACAATCTTGCACAGGTTAAATCCTTTAAAACATGCTTCAAATACTGTTTGGGGTAAATCCTTATGGTTACATTCTTGTCCAGGAAATATCATTGACATGCTTACAATCTTGTTTATGGTAAAACCTTTACATGCTTACAGTTGGGTTTTTGAGGGAATCCTTGGTATTCTTACAATATGATTTTGGGTAAATGCTTATTAACATGTTTCAATTATGTATGGTTAAATCCTTTATAAAACAGTTCAAATCCTGCTGGTAATGCTTACAATTTTATTTGTGCCGTGAATCCTTTATATGCTTACCGGTTAAATCCTTTAACACAATAACAATAGTTCAACACTATGTAATCGAAAATACGAAATGCGTTGAAAAAGGGTCTATGTTAATAGTTATGGTGGGAATAAAAATGTATGACCCCCTGTACATAACTATACATGCTATATTTTTACTGTGTGCAAATTGAAAAATAATGAAAATGCATCGAAATAATGTTTTCCTAAAAAGAGTAACTCAATGGACACCTTTGATATTAACTAGGAAAATAGTATAATGATGATTAAAAAGTATTTCTTGTAATTTATAAAGTACTAAATACCACTATACCTTGATAAGATATCTTGCATTAATCAACACATTTTGTGTGATATGGTCAAATCTGTTGTAAATATACCAAAACATCAAAATTAATTGACCATGTGATAAATACATTACATTTATTTTTGACATGATCTACAAATTAAACAAATCCATTATTTAGATCTGATCTACAAAAACATTTACTTTCAAATGTACCACATTCAACTAAACAAATGAATAGTTGTATGATTTTCTCATCAACTATTGTATACATCTTTATTTCTGGTAACCTTTGTTAAAACAATGGTATACAGATAACAAATGAGATGGATGTGGTGTCATTTAATTATTTAATTTTGCAAAATATATTTATTAGAGGGTGGAACTTTAGATAATATGACTAACCGTTGTCCTTATTACAATAATGTCAATAAAATGGATGATATTGGTATGTTGGCATGCACTTAAATATTGCTGTTATGACAAAGTCTTGTAAAAATCAATCGACTTGAGCTTGGTGTAAATGCGGTTGTATAATGGCAGGACTACAACACTTTCCACGTAAAATTCAAAAGTACATAACCATATCATTTTCGTTTAAAGTGGCAATATGATCCAGTTATGTTCGTAACATTTTTTAAATACTTTATAAATTGGGTGGAGTCACTAAAAGTTGCTTGAGTTCATACCACAAAAAGGACGAGAAATAATATATCACAGATCACTTACAAACAATAATGTAGAAAACGAATTATTGAAATAACCAACCAATTTCACTTTTCTTTAAATGCTAATTTTCAGCTCATTCTATAGTTATGACGTTTAAATCGCCATGTTAGTTTTTCCCACAGTGTCCCTTTTCCTTCTTTTTCTCGTAATTGTTTGGGTTGCATTTGATGAAAAAATTGTTCTTGTTGAAATAAGTCATCACAAGTTTCGTGACCACTGTCACCACTACTATTACTTTCTAAACTTCCCTCATCTTTGTGTCTCATTTTCAAGAATTCTTCATACCCCCCATTTCCTGTACCACCATCCACAATCATTGTCCGTTCTTTCCCGCGCTTAATATAGCGTCCTCCTGTAGACGTACTTTTAACACTACGTATGGTCCTATCGTCTACACCCATTTTACAGTCAGCATAACTAATGGTTCGTAAAGTTTGCCTCTTCATACTTCCGTGTTGTGTTTCGACGTTCTTTGGTTTCTTCATTGGTCTAAGTTTTGGTGCTTGCATCGTAGAACGACTCGCATGCTTTGAATTCAGTGGATGTGTGGCAGGTTTTCTATTGTGTCGTATATTTTTCCTCCATGTTAATGTATGATCGTGAAAGCCTTCGTCCTCATCCATGTATTTAGCGAAATCCTCACCTTCATATTCTTTCATAATTTTCTGATCACGTCGCTGTGCGTGATATACGTCTTTCTTTAAAACATCGTCAAAGTTCATCGTAGCTTCCTCTTCCTCGTAGTCGGGTTCCGGAATATATGGATATTCCTCGTCAGAGTCATGTGATGTTTGCGAATTGTGTCGACTACGAGTGACATATGATGATGGAATACCAGGTGCACGTCTTTTTTTATAAGGGTGTCTAGGTTTCTCATTTACAATGTCAACACTTTCTCCCGTCTGCTTCGTTTTGTCCTCGAAAATAGGATTCACTACAACCTCCCCGACATTTACAACCTTGTCATGGTCACCGAAAAGATTATCTTCTTCCAGTTCATTTTTAGGTACAATACTAACACTATTATCTACTTCTTGTGTTTCTGTCTTGTTTTCGTTGTCATCACCTATATATGAACTTTCCAGAACAAGTGGCGTGTCTTTGTCACCAATTATCATGCATTTTCTTTCCACAGTTTCTGTTATGTTTGTATCGTAATCAGGCATGATATCGATTGTATTATATATTCCATGTTCATCAGTTTGTATATTGCACTTAGAATTTGATTCTGAACTAGACGATTTTCTTTCTGTCGTCTGTTCATGCGATTTTGGTTGTTCGTGTAACAGTCTGTTTTCTGTTTCATTTGGATTTGCAAACTGTACATCATCATATGGTGATTTTGGAGCGGCAGCCTTGCTATTGTTCCTTGATAAAAGAATTTTCGGTTTGTAATTACCGATTTTAGGTAACAATATTTGCGTTCCCGGTGGGGGAGGAGCAGGACGGGACTTGTTAAAATTTAATCTGGCCTTTCTCTCAAACTGTTCAATTTTATGGTGAACGTTACTATCATGTACAGAATCTGAAGATTCGATTTCCCCGAGGGGTCCGGCGAAAATGTCATCAACATTCTTTTGCATCCAATCAATCGTTGAAAGTGTTTTCCGAGACATAGCGAATTCTGTAAAAAAAGAAAAACATCAATATAAATAATTAACAATGCAAGTTAACAATGGCTATATCATGCTATAGCTTGATCTCTTTTATATGTGTAATTATTACTGGTATACTTACATTAATGTGCATGCTCTGTTCATAATTGTTATGTAATTTCAAGGAGAAGACCTCATAATTTGGTAAATTTGTGTCTAATCATTTTTGTCTCTATGAGCCACTTACTTGAGGAGACCATGAACCTTAGTTTATTTAAAGATTTTTCAGATTGCTGTACGGACATCTAATTTTCTTTTCTGACAGTTATTGTTTCTACTTCCAGTACATCTGCGTTAGTTTCCTTTTAGAAATCAGATATCACAGAATTTACATCAATAATTAACTACAATTTCGATCTTATTTTTTCTTTCTTACAGCCTTATGAAAAGAAACTTGGATTAATTAATGATAACAGAGATGATCAATTTATCTCCTATAACATCGAGCAACAAACACGATATAAAATAATTCTACAGAAATCATCACCATCTTTCATTGCGTGTCTTTTTGTTTCTTTCTCTTTTTTTTATTGTTCACAGTTGTTTACAATTTGAAATAAAAATAACCATATTATTTTCACTTCCTTTTACCAGTTCCATATTTCCAATAAAATATTTGATATGGTCAGGTATGAAGACACTGACAATCATCTGTTAATATTTAATAAGGAATTTAAAGATGTGTCATATGATCTGGTTATAGGATCACGATGATGGTTGTCCAAAACAACACGGTATAGATAATTTTAGGATGCATATATATTCTTTAAATATTTGTTTTTATCAGAAACCACCATAATACAGAATTCCATGAATTCACCTTTGACACGTGCAACTTAATCACAGGCATGTCATCTTTTCAAACTACACCATATTATGATAGGATAACCAAATCCGCTCCCAAATGGGAACATGGACACAGACTGAGAGAAACCATTCCACACACATAAACACAGACTGAGAGAAACCACTCCACACACATAAACACAGACCGAGAGAAACCACTCCACACACATGGACACAGACCGAGAGAAACCACTCCACACACATAAACACAGACCGAGAGAAACCACTCCACACACATGGACACAGACTGAGAGAAACCACTCCACACACATGGACACAGACTGAGAGAAACCACTCCACACACATAAACACAGACCGAGAGAAGCCACTCCACACACATGGACACAGACCGAGAGAAACCACTCCACACACATGGACACAGACTGAGAGAAACCACTCCACACACATTAACACAGACCGAGAGAAGCCACTCCACACACATGGACACAGACCGAGAGAAACCACTCCACACACATGGACACAGACCGACAGAAACCACTCCACACACATAAACACAGACCGAGAGAAACCACTCCACACACATGGACACAGACCGAGAGAAACCACTCCACACACATGGACACAGACCGAGAGAAGCCACTCCACACACATGGACACAGACCGAGAGAAACCACTCCACACACATGGACGCAGATTGAGAGAAACCACTCCACACACACCCACAAAGACAGAGAAACCACTCCACACACATGGACACAGACCGAGAGAAACCACTCCACACACATGGACACAGACCGAGAGAAGCCACTCCACACACATGGACACAGACCGAGAGAAGCCATTCCACAAACATGGACACAGACAGAGAGAAGCCACTCCACACACACCCACAAAGACAGAGAAACCACTCCACACACATGGACGCAGATTGAGAGAAACCACTCCACACACACCCACAAAGACAGAGAAACCACTCCACACACATGGACGCAGACTGGGAGAAAACACTCCACACAAATAGATGCAGACTGAGAGAAACCACTCCACACACAGACACAGACCGAAAGAAACCACTCCACACACATGGACGCAGAGTGGGAGAAACCACTCCACACACATGGACAGACCGAGAGAAACCACTCCACACACATGGACACAGACCGAGAGAAGCCACTCCACACACATGGACACAGACCGAGAGAAGCCACTCCACACACATGGACGCAGATTGAGAGAAACCACTCCACACACACCCACAAAGACAGAGAAACCACTCCACACACATGGACACAGACCGAGAGAAACCACTCCACACACATGGACACAGACCGAGAGAAGCCACTCCACACACATGGACACAGACCGAGAGAAGCCATTCCACAAACATGGACACAGACAGAGAGAAGCCACTCCACACACACCCACAAAGACAGAGAAACCACTCCACACACATGGACGCAGATTGAGAGAAACCACTCCATACACACCCACAAAGACAGAGAAACCACTCCACACACATGGACGCAGACTGGGAGAAAACACTCCACACAAATAGATGCAGACTGAGAGAAACCACTCCACACACAGACACAGACCGAAAGAAACCACTCCACACACATGGACGCAGACTGGGAGAAACCACTCCACATAAATAGATGCAGACTGAGAGAAACCACTCCACACAAACTAAAAATTAACTAATAATTCAAATACACGTATATCGTTCAAATCTGACCTTGTAGCCTTATTATAAAGGCCTACCCGTGGTAAAAACAATATATACATATGGCTTCCATGAATTATTTCGATTCTAATATGTAAAAATTGGTAAAATATCGTTATAAATTGTCGATGACGTCATAAATTACAATGGGTGTAGATATATACATGTATTATTTTTACCACGGGTTTGGACTCAAAGCGTTTGAAGGACGTCATATTAGAATTGTGCATATATTATGGCTTTTGATATTTAAATTAATATGATACGAGCTTTATGTAAAGTTTATATCACGCTCCACATATAATATATATGTCATCGTGGTATAGGCAACTTGATACGTCTTTCCAGTCATGTGTGCCATTATTCACGTACGCATAAAAAAGTCATTAAATGTCGGTATATCTAATAAAAATTCATAACAAACTCTGAATGACAATGTCTGCATTTTGTTTATCCGTATCTTTTGTTATGGAACACAAAACTTGAGAGTATTACATTTTACGCCTTTCATATAAATATTCTCCAGTTATTGGAGCGTGATAAACGGCTCATCTGGATTAAGTCGAATATGTTTGGTCTATTAAAGATGTCCAGTTTAAAAGCAAGACTATTAAACATTCGTCGTTCTGAATCTTGTCACTTTTTGCATACCTAAGGAATAAGTGTTATGTTACAACCGTGCATTTGTATCATATGCATTCAGAAAAGCATGCGTGTCTCGTTTTCGGTGACTCCCGTCGTAGGCGAGACAACAATCAGTGAAAAGAAAATTGAAATTTTAAACAAAGAGATGTAAACAAAAACATCACTTAGGTTAATATACAATTAGCTGTGGAATCGTAGTATGGTCTTTGTGTGACCATATCAGAGCTAGATATGCAATCACATCGAAGCGAGCAAATTCTGTCCAATATATATTTATATGTAGAATACAACGACCGAAGGTTGAGTGTGATATTTGCCTCAATATGATCAATTTCACAAGCATATATATACATTATTGTTTGGTTTAGTTGATGGTGTTTAACGCCACTTTCAACAATATTTAAGTTATATCGTGGCGGTCATTTTTATTGGTGGAGGAAACTGTGGTACCCGGAGAAAACCATCGACCTGTCGCAAGTCACTGACAAACTTGATCACATAATGTCGTATCGAGTACACCTCGTCATGAACGGGGTTCAAACTCATAACTTTAGTGGTGATAGACACTGATTGCACAGGTAGTTGTAAATTCAACTACCATATGATCGCGACCACGACGGTCCCAGTATATAATTTAAATATCTACGTGTATTTCATAAGTCTCAAGTCTATTTGCACGCGTTCTCTGTAGACTAGTATTTATTTATACCTTTTGTAAATATTAAAATATATAAGAAAGATTAGGTAAAGTGCATTTTAACTTGGACAAAAAAGTTCGAACATTTTGTTTTAATTAACTTTTATAACATATTTAGAATACAATTCAATTTCTTAAAGAATTAAAGTAATAATTTTTTGATTAGTAAACGGAAAAATCTAAATATTTCGTAAAGCGTAGATTTTTTTTTAACGCATCCAACGAGAGTTTTGTCAGGAATTTTACTACCATTTTGGAATTGTATAAATATTTACGGTTGAAATTATTCTGAAGGCCCTGCTCATCTGAAAAATTACCAATTTTTGGCGTTATTTTGGTCTTTATTTCAGGCTAAGTTCTTCAAAATAGGCCAAGTTTGCTCGTTAAATGTGACAGCCAACTCACCGTGGACGTAATCCCATATAACAATAGGAACGACGGTGGTCCCGCAGCTGGTCTATTGTATCTCGTCGAAGTGTCGGAGAAGGCTATTGTTCCCTTCATGGTTAATGCATTTGACTACGTGACATTTATACACATGCTTACCTGAGATTTACCTCGAAAATTTTGAAAAAAAAACGTGAAATCATAAATTTCCATAATTACTGATTTTTAATTTGACCAAGCTATTTCAATCTTTCGGAAATAATTCGAAAAAGAATGGTTTTTTCTGCTAATAAATTCACTGAAGTTAGACATAGAGTACACAATTATTGGATATGAATAAAATTTTATAGGTAAAAACGTTATGTACAATCTGTCATTTACAACCGGTATACCCGTTCAATATGTAATCATGTTGGACTGGATTCAGCTTTCCTCGTCGCTGGACTCGTCGTCATCAAAATCAATTATTATTGGGGGAATCTCACTCCTATCAATGCAATTCTCTTTCCCATACTCCTTTTCTATTTTTAATACATGGTCTTCTGCCTTCGCCCAAACTTCCTTTGTAATTCTGCCAAACCCCCCATAAACAAGTTCTTTCACATCCTTCAAACGAAAAGTTGTATTGTTTTCTGCAACAAACCCTTTAACCTGTGCCCAAATAAGTTCTATGGGGTTCAATTCGCAATGGCGAACAGGGGTTCTTAGAACTTCGTGACCGTGTAGGTTGGCAATTTTATCAGTTTTAAAAACGGAAAGGAGTTTCTTAAATTTGATTTTTTCATAAAGTTGTTTTTTAGTTTCAAGGGGCTGAAAAGGAATGTTGTGTTTTGAAAGATAATCTTGTAAGACAGCTTTTCTCTGATTAAAGTTTGGCACAACAGTTTCTTCAGTCTTGATGTTGTGATAACTGGCATTATCTAAAACGATAACACTTGGGCTTTTTAATGCTGGCATAAGCTGATTTTCGAACCAGTTTAGAAAGATGGGCCCGTTCATTTCTTGGTGATAATCCCCATCTTTAGCTTTGGCAAGAAAAACCAAATCACACATATCAATCAAACCCTCATCACGATTACCAGCGTGCAACGGTCAAAATCATCAAGAGTTTTCTTTCTTTCGGTCTGTTGGATTCAGGAGGACTTTTACCGCTTACAACTCTATACACAGAACTGTAAGATATGCCAGCAGCCTTGCATGTTCTTTTAATCAAATTATCTGGGGAATAAAATGGTCTTCCCCTGGCCTTCTCAAGCTGAAAAAACTTGAATAGATTTAACACAATGTTTTTACAATCTTTTGACAAGTCCTTTGTTTTACCCATTCTTGCGATGTTTATATATATGTTAAGATGTCAAAAAATAGGTTTATGAAGAAATTTTATGTGAACTTTTAGAAAGATTTTAAAGTTTAAAAATGGAGTGTCAAAATATGCCTGTACACGTGTCTCTGTCTCTATCAAGGTAAGATTTACCTGGCTGCTACCTCTAGTGAGTTTACTCCCACCTCTATTTTGGCGGTAAAAATCGGGGGAAATGTCAAATTTCAGATGAGTGCAGCAATAATGAAAGGTTATTGTTAGATGAAATGCATATTTTAAAAATGGTAGTAAAATTCTGCACAAAACTCTCGTTTACTGTGTTTTAAAAAAATGTATTGTTTTCGAGAAAACTCAAATTTTCCGTTTTCTAATCAAAAAATGATTACTTTAGGTTTAAACTTCAGCTTAATTTATAACTGCATGCCATGTAAAAGATGGTTATAACAGACAGCTTAACAGCAGGTTACGCATTTATACTTAATTTTCTGATTGTGTCTGGTATGTGTTTGTTTGTTTGTTTGTTTGATGGTGTTTTAACTCCACTTTCAACAATATTTCAGTTATATCGTGGCGGTCAATTTTATTGGTAGAGGAAACCGGAGGACCAGGAGAAAACCACCGACCTGTCGCAAGTCACTGACAAACTTTATCACATAATGTTGTACACCTCGCCCTGATCAAGATTCAAACTCACAACATCAGTGGTGATAGGCATTGGTCTGGTATGTGTTCTTTATGCTTTGTCTGTATTTGTGTAAAAAACTATATTAAATGTTGAACATGACGGGTGATAAAACGAGTGAAAGCAGCAGAATCGTAAATCATTTAGATTTAGAATTATGTCGTCTTGACAGAGTCATAATTCGAACAGTCAAGATGCTTCTTAACACTAAAAAGGTTTTATTATATATTATCGGAATATACTTTCCATTCGGTTGATTTTGATTGATTGATTGATTGATTGATTGATTGATTGATTGATTGATTGATTGATTGATTGATTGATTGATTGGTTGGTGCTTAGCGCCAACTTTAGGAATATTTCAGCTATATCTTGGCCTTTCTATTCGGACTGTCCTTTCCTTTATATTTAATCTACACCACACACGAACCTGCTTTATAATATGTAATGAAATTTACTTCAGATACTACACTAATATATCACAGTTACACCAGCCGAAAGTGTATGGTTTAAGGCTGGCAACAACTAAATGATATGGCAACTTTTAGAAATATATATTTTATTTCCATAAATGGGTACCTTTTTCTGACTTAATTATAAATTGTCTACAGCCATAACATTTTAGTAGGTCGACTATAATTACAACAACAAAAAATAATGTTACCAATTTTCAGTTTATACCGATTGGTAAAAAAAAGTTCACAGTGGGGTTCTTAATTATTTATGAAAAATACTTACTTCTGGTAAAAATATATATGAAAAGTGACTGGGTGCCCACTAAATACAAAAAAAGCGTGAACAAAGAATTAGACTAATTTGTATTCTGCTGACAAGTGTTTTTTTTTTATATCTTCCAAATTACAAAATATGTAATAATTCTATTTACTAGTATGCCTCAACGGACACGTTCTACCTCTATGATTACCAAAACTGATGACGAATTAGGATCATTTGTTGCTTAAGATAGTTAAACAAATATATATCTATATTTATGTGTGCATGTATGCATATGCCTTTTTATGTACATAAGGGTAATAACCAAATTACCGAACTCCGAGCAATCTTACAAAGGGAAAGTCAAAACTCATAAGTATATAAACAGACAAAATCAGTCAACAACCGGAAAACTGTGAAAACCGTAATGACCCTGACTTTGTACAGGCATTTCTAAAGAAATGGTGGGTTGAATCAGATTTTAAAGCGCCAAACCTTCCCCTTTCATTACGGCTCAAAGTTTCCGGCTGTCACTATAACAGTATTTATAACAATACTTGAACAAAACAGGTAAAACAGTTGTCATAACAGCACCAAACTCAGTGAAGTGAATGTCAAAAATATTTTTACGTCACACATTGATAAAAACAAACATTTTTGACATTTTTGTTTTTGACCACTTATCTTTATACATTTTCACTATATGAAAATCCATCGTTTATAATCTTTTCTGCAGAGACGGAATATATTTCGACAAGATCTTGGTATCGGAATATAAACTTTTTAAGAGATCGAATAAGGCGAATCTTTTAATAGCCCTGGTCCAGTAGCCTGTTTCTCAGATGAAGATGACGTTTCAGGAAATCAGAATAATTGCTACTGGCCCTTGCATAACGAATCAATTGCGAGATGTAAACACCATATGCAGGAGAAGCTGGTATATTGCTGCACATATTTGAAAAATTTATGATTTTAAAATTGAAGTCGTCCCGTTTATCATATATTTTAGTACTGATTTGACCACTGTCGTCAAATTCGAGGTATAAGTCCAAAAATGATGCGGACGAAGCGGTATCTGTGGTCTCTTTAACTTCCAGCTCTGGAGGATATATCAATGGAAGAAATTCTGCAAATCTAGAATTATTGATAGATAAGACGTCATCAATATACCTGTATGTGAAATTAAAGGCTCTAGCCTCATGAATCTTCTTATCTTTTACAAGCTTTTGATATACAAAGGGTCCGGGTGGCTCAATGAGTTCGGTAGTTGGATTACCTAACAATTCATACAAGCCTATCACCAATACGGCGTGGGTTCGTGCCCGGCTTTGTAAATTACAAAAAAAGGTGCACTCGACTCGCATCCGCAAGTGATAAAGTTTATACAGTTGCTTGCCCATGGTCGGTGGTTCTCTCCGGGTACTCCGGCTTCTTCCACCATTAAAACTGGTCGCCATGATATAACTAAAATATTGCTGAAAGTGGTGTTCAACACCAAAAATCAATCAATCAATCAATCAATCAATCAATCAATCCTTAATATACATAAAATATATTAATTACTAGTTAACTTATTCACTCTAAATTAGAAATTTCTCAATTATAATGAATAAATGGACAGTTTTAAAATTATTACAAAAGTTTGAATTTCTCCTTAGTAAAAATTTTGTAATTATAAATTATAAATTATAATGTAAATTAATTATTTATTCTTATTAATATACTTGTTGTCCTTAGTTATTGAGGGAGAGCACTGCACTTTATTCAATTTTTTTGGATCGAATTGAATTCATACAGTTCCGTTGGTCATTTCATTTCAGAAGCTGACTACAGAACTCAACACTACCACAACTTTGAGCTATTCTGATACCACTTTGCCATATTAAATTGCAAAACTGTAAAATTAGTTCAGTAATAGTAAAACTGGAATGGCAAATTGGTCAAAATGTTCTTATTTGGCTGACTAATCAGATAAACTGGAATGGCAAATTGGTCAAAATGTTCAGATAAACTGGTCAGGTAATATTCATGTAGTAGTGGCACAATATAATGTTAAAATATGTCAAAAAGTGTATTTGAAAAATGTAGTTTATGACAATTTAAATAACATGTACATAAGAATATTTTCCATTTACAATTCTGTTAATTTAACCCAAGTATGATTCCATGGATGTAATAAAATATTGACGATTGAAATGTTTTAGAACAATTCCTGTGTAGGAACGACGTCGCAATATTCAAAGGGAAACCGGGTTTGTAATTATACAATCCACAAGATCTTGGAGACCAGTTCCACTATTTACTGAAATGTAGTTTTATGTCAAGTATAAGAAAGAATTGTATCAATATTTTTTTTCAGAAATGCTAATATTCTAAGATTTGGAGAACTCTGGAAAATAACCAACAAAATCACAATTTAAGAAAAACTGTGCGTTTATCAGATTTGTTAATAACAGTGGGGTTCCATGTTCAATATTGTATAGAGTGTGCATACTTTATGTTCATTAATGTATTTGTTGTATATCTGCAGTGCCGGATATACCTATAGGTTCAATAGGCTGAAGCCTAGGGCCTCAACATTTAGGGGACCTCCGGCCAAGGTGTTATTCAACTTTCACACTTATGCTGTCATAACGTACTATACTTTCTAAACAACCCTTCAGTAATTGTCTTACACAGTTGCACTCCATTTCAGAATATTGCAGAATTTTAAACACCTCACATCATCTTCGCCTTTATTGAAATTGATTAAACACACTTCCATCTTCCTCCAGTCGTGAAGGTGGGAAATTGGGAGGGGCCTCACAAGTGCAATAGCTTAGGGCCTCTCTTTATCTAAATCCGGCAATGTATATCTGCATACCATTGTACTTTAACATAAATTTTAAAGTTTTAATGCCAATTTTAGCAATATTTCAGCTATATCGTGGCGTGAACAAATTTTATTATTAAACATATACACCTACAAGATCCTTAGAAATAAAACATAAAACATACTTGTCTAAAAAACAAGCGGTTTAAATGTACAAATAAAAGAAACATTAAAAAGATAAAATCATATATTTAGAACATATGTTATATAACTATATGTTTGTATATAAATTAATATCTTTTAAAAATTTCAATATTGTGTCTCCTGTGACATTTGTAAATAAATCAAATATAGAATTGACGTTGTACAATATCTGACGAATGTCAGAGAAACATCCACGCAGTCGACCAAAACATGTTTCAATGAATAGTTGGAATTACACGGAATACATTCCGGTTGTTCCTCATTATTTAACAAATAACTGAGCAAATCTACTATGACCTATACGACATCTGGTCAAGACTACTTGTTCTTTCCGATTTTGACCGCAAGAACAAGGAGTCTTGTCATGTGGGACGAAGAAAATGGGGAGCAAGTGAGGAGACTTAATTTCAATAAGATTGGTGACATACATGCATGCTATGTCGTCTTTGTATTATATCCTGTTTCAATGCTACCCAACCCCGCGGAAACCCTTGGGCAAACATGATTATTGCACAGTTTCTCGGAGAGGGGTGTCCGCTGCTTGTGGTGCGATTTAAATACAAAACGAGGGGGGAATGAGTGCGGATAGGCAATTACTATAAGCAACAGTTTACCAGTGGTGTTCATTGGTGGTCACGTTACACGTCATAAATAATGGTCATCCTAGTGTCATCATTTATCTGCATAATGATTTCATGTTTGTTCTCATCATAAATATAGGTAAAATTCCACTCATTTAATGTTTTAACAAAAAATTCTAACATGACGTCCTTCTTTCGCTTTGTAGACAAACGAGCGATTTATCGATTGGTTATAATCTCATTAGCACATGCGCCGGTGAATGTGACCGACTTTTCCGTCGTAGATATACATGTTGATGAATTATCGTCTGCTCGAATTTGGCAGCATAAATTGTGTGCGGCATTTTCCGCAAACGTAAATATAAATTACCGTCTTCCAATCAAAGTACCGGGTATACTACCGTATTTGTACTCTTAGATATATCAGAAGCGAAATAAATCGTGGAAGCCAGAATGTGCTTTGGGTTTTAACATGGGTTGGCGGATATTAATGTAATAATTTTTTTGCTAGAATAACGAAAATTTGAAATATCTTTTAAACTGTAGATTTTAAAGTAGAAGTGTAAACGAGAGTTGTGTAGAGAATCAAGGGTGCTAATTTAATTTGGAGTTTGCAGATCAGAAATTGAACGTATTTGGCCCTGCTCATATAGAAAAATCGCATTTTAAAGGAGTTTTTGGGTGTATATTTTGACAAAGTTTTATGAAATACGGAGGGAATAAGTCTATAAAAGAGAACAGCCTGCGGCCGTGGGTTTAAATCCCTGAGGACAATAGGCACTCGACGGTCACCCGAAAGATTCTGGATTGTTCTCCGTAGAGCCCATCACCATCTCCTACACGCACTATTGAGTTCATTGATTTTTACCTGCAAAATATTTTACCTGTAAAAATTGCTTGGACTGGGACATTTTTCATTATTTTTATTTTTTCACTAAATATATTGCACTTCTGTCTTTAATAGTGAAAAAATGAAGTCTTCATATATCATATAATATGAAGAATATATTATTGTCGTTTTGTTCGATTCTGTATGACATTTTTAATTTATATACATGTAAGAAACGGAACGAAAAATGAGTTTTGAGATTGTGCAGCTTCCTACCTTAAAAAATGCTCGTAAAATTAGTACATTTTTAGATTATAGAACCTCAGAGATCAATTGGAGGATTGATTTTTTTTTGGGGGGGGGGTTAGATTATGACATTGAGCACTGTCATTTTTTTAGCTATTTTTTACCAAACCTTCAACTTAACATTGGTAAAAAATACCTAAAAACTGCAAAAATTATTGATGAATCATTGATACTTGCAATTGTTTTAGTAACTATTCTACTAAACCAAGTTATATCTTTCAACTCAAACGTGAGCTAAAAGTTTGGAAATATATATTTAACCTATTCCACTTCGAAATACTAATCCAAAACAGGAATCCGAAGTTTCGACCTTTGTTTGTTTTTTTTGTTTTTTTTAACTTTTCATGAATACGAGGCCCGTTTTGTGTTTGGTTTTCGGTTGGATTATAAACTGTCCCTGTTTATCTTTTTTTTCTTTTTTTTTGTGTCAAGTTGTGTTGTGTATTATTTACGTGTTATAATCAATATAAGTTAAATAATTCATCTGACCCCAGATAGTTTCAACAGTTATACAACTGTTCTTAAACCTTAATGAATTGGCAGACACATGTTCCAAATATTTTCGGCATTGGCTTTAACGTGACATTTATTAGATTTTTACATTTTTTCTCTGTCTATTATACTTTATATGATTATACTTCAACCCGTGTCGTCATCCGAGTCATCATCACAAAAATCAATGATAATAGGTTCTATGACTCTTCTATCTATACAGTTTTCTTTGCAGTATTCTTTTCCAATGTTCTTCTGCTTTTGTCCACACATCTTTTGTAATTTTTCCGAAAGCGGCGTACGTGAGTTCTTTAACATCTTTTAATCAGAAGGTGGTAGGGTTTTTAGCCACGAAACCTTTGACTTGCGTCCATATTAATTCTATCGGGTTAAGTTCACAGTGTCGAACGGGGGTTCTTAATACTTCATGTCCGTGTAAATTAGCAATTTTATCTGTTTTATAAACTACTGGGGTCTTTTTTTGTTTTATTTTTTCATATAATACTTTTTTTGGTATCAATAGCAGAAAAAGGAATGTTGTGTTGTGTAAGATAGTTTTGGAGAACAGCTTTTTTCTGACTAAAATTTGGGCACACCGTATCTTCTGTTTTAACATTGTGATAACTTGCATTATCTAACACATCCAAGCTAGGATTTATCAGAGCAGGCATCAATTGATTTTCAAACCACTCAAGAAAGACAACACTATTCATCTCCTGGTGATAGTTACCATCCTTTGATTTGGCCAGAAACACTAAATCGCAGCCGTCAATCAAACCCTCACTTCTCGTACCTGCATGCAAAACAATCAAACGTTTGCCTTTACCCGAGGGTATTTTTTGGGGCATCAGACCCATCATTCGGAAGCCACATATAATCTGTGCAGTGATTTTGGTTAACCCATGTTTCATCCATGTACACGATATCATACCCTGCTTCCCTAAAAGATTTTATCTTTCTCAGATAATCATACCCCCGGCAAACATAGTTTGAGGGGTATATAGGGATCGGCCTGTCTGTCTGTCCGGACCAACTTCCACATCTTTTGTCCGATTTCCACCAAACTTTGTGGAATTTAAGATCATGATGTGTGAACTTTGCAGTATAAAGGATTGTATTGTCCATTGAGTTTTACCCCTGTTATGCCTCTTTGGACTTAGAAATTTTGAGACAATTCAGTATGCACTTTGTCATTGCAAATTCTCCTACATGATTGATCAGAAGTTCATGAAACTTTGTACATTGCAAGATCCTAATATGAAGATGTGCACATTAGTAGGATATCCTGGTCCATTGAGCTTTACCCCTGTTATGCTTCTTTGGACTTAGAAATTTTGAGACAATTCAGTATGCACTTTGTCATCGTAAATTCTCCTACATGATTATTCAGAAGTTCATGAAACTTTGTACATTGCAAGATCCTAATATGAAGATGTGCACATTAGTAGTATATCCTGGTCCATCAAGTTTTCCCAGAATTATGATTCTAAAAGTTGTGTTCCAAATATGTTTTGGCTCAATTAAGATGATGGGGACGCGGGGGTATTAGTCCCGCGTAGCGGATAGTTAAGTTATTCCATTGATGTATCAATGCGGGACTCCTGCGTCCAGCAGTACCTCTAGTTACACCTATCATTGATAATAGACACTTGATCGTACAGAACTCTTCGATTATCACCTATTTTTTTATAAGTATATCCAAGATCAATGAGAGTTAGAGTAAGTTTAGACTTTGATATTTTAATAGAATCTTTTATTTCCTTATGTATTATTGAGACGGTCGAAGCAATTTCCCGTGAATATAAACCGTGGATTGTTCTTTTAATAACACAATGATCAAAGTCGTCCAAAATTGTAGCTCTTTCTTTGGGTCTATTTGACTTACAAGGCCTCTTACCATTCATGATACGGTGCACTGAAGTGTAAGACACACCCAAAGCTTTAGATGTCTTTTGATATACCCTATCAAATGAAACAATTGGCTTCTTCGTTGCCTTTTCCTTACTAAAAAAGGAAAACAACTTTTTTACAAACTGTTGGCATTCCGGAGACAAGTCAGACTTTTTACCCATTTTACAAAAAATGCAAAATATAACAATAATTTATGAGAGAAATATTTGTCAGGTTCGTCTAAAGTACACGTGGCTGAGAGAAAGATTTTACAGGTAAGATACCCGACGTACGGATGGCTCTTCTATAAAGTACATCTACTCCCACCCGAAAAATGACAACAAAATAGGACCAAAATACAAAATTTCATCTGAGTGCAGCCTCAGCCAAAACAATAAGAAGCATTACTGTATCGTTTTTAGTTAGCACTCCTAATTCTAAATAAAACTCGTTTATTTTGCTGTTCAAAAATCTATAGTTTAAAAGATATTTTGATTTTTCGTTATTCTAATAAAAAAATATTACTTTTTAGTAAATTTTATCCGTCAATCCATGTTAAAACTCATTCTGGCTTCCATGATTTATTTCTTAAATAACCAATACAGCCATTGACCCTACATTTTTATGTAAAAAACTGAAATAAAGTAAAGTGTTGTCGGCTTTATAACAGAGTCAAAATCCAGGACTATCAGTCAGACATGTAAATAATCGTGACAATATCTTAATGGGTGTGGACATTTAAATGTATATGGAAGTAAGATGCCGCTATGCCTACGGACATCATTAAAGTAAATGTTTAAACAGACAACTACTTTAACAAGTTAAATAGGACGATATGAGTTCGTCCATTTATACTATATCTAAATTATATTTGTTGTGGATTTCACTGTGTTTTGTTTTTTGTTTGGTTTTTTTTTCGACTTTGTCTCTGATTCTACTTTTTCAATTAGATTTTGAAATTGGTCCGACAGTGTGATAATTTTGTTTCTCATTTTATTAAAATACAATTTGTAACCATGAAAAAACCATTATTTAAAAAAAAAAAATAAGTGAGTAACGTTAAACAGTGTATTTTTACATTTCAGTAGAGTGGTCTTAACATGTTTTTGTTGATTAAAATCTTACACATCAACTGGGGCTAGCAAAACAATTTAATTTTGACAGATTTATTATTTTCAAGTAATCCGTTCACGCCTATGTCATATGTGAAAGACATTAGCTGTCAGGATAGTCCAAGGTTAATACTAAATTTTAGTCCTGTGCAGGGATGGCATTGGACCAGCCTTACAACGAAGAAAGAAATTACAGTTGCTTCACTATACATTTATGGCATATAAAATTATCAGCTATGGATTAACCCCGGCCAACGCCACACACACAAGTGGGGCGAACCATACAACTTGTCCTTATGTCGGGACACAAATGAATGCCTCCTGTAGGGGAATGAGAAGCTGATTGTTTGTGACTATAGATCAGCCACTATCCTCCCAGTTTTCCCTTATGGCAATCAAACTATAACACCCCTTACTGGTCCACCACAGGCCACATTTTTACCTACATGGTCAGATGTTCATATTTTTTTTCTTATCGGGAATCTGGTTGGTTGGTTTATGGTGTCTAACGCCACTTTCAACAATATTTCAGTTATATCGTGATGGTAGTAATAACAAGTCAGGAATATATTTGAAGCAAGTCGTCCTTTCTCAATACTGAAGACATTCTATGAATTCATGTTCACTGTTCAATAATATGATAAGCAGGCTGTTTAATTGTAAAAAAAAATGCCACACAACATATATTTAAATAATCGTCAATAGTCTACAAATGACATATGTCAAAACGAAATTAAAACCGGTTACAATATTGTGTTATAAACGAATTATTCCTGGTATAATCGGGAACCATGGTACCGATCATGCACAAGTTTAATTCATACCCAATGAACAGTATATAGTTAAAGACATACCTTTGATTTTGTTGAGTTCTTAAAGATTTCCAAATATCAGGTGGGAACGTAAGCCGCCATTTTTAGCATGGAATTCATGATTACGACAGAAACAGTTTTTACCTATGGTTGTGATTACTTAATTGATCTGAATTCATTGATCCATAGTCTCTATTGAAACCAACCCAACCGTGAATAGCAGGGTGTAGCTATTGGTCGATATTTAAATCCATTCATATAAACTTTCGTGTCAAACATTCTAAAGCAACAAAACGATAGTGTATAATACCTGTAATTTCAAAATAAATGGTTTAAAACGATTAAAAAATGTCTCGAATGACCAAGTAACGACAGACAATTGGATATCCGATACATACCTCACACTCCCTTTTGGGTCTACTGCTGTGTGTCACTGTGTGGTGGGGAGGGGGACAACTGACATGCTAAGATGCTAATATACATTTTTTTGTATTTAAACAAGCGTAGTTTTATTATTGAAAAAAATACAAAGTGTGATAAACCTAAACTGTTATTCTTATGAATTTTAGTTTTTTATTAAAAAAATCCAGGACCCCTGTGTCCATGAATTTTTTTTTATTTTAAAGTTAATAATATGAAATATTGACATCCACACTTGCCTTTTGGACAGCACATTTCTGTGTCCACACTTGTTTTTAATGTAAAAAAATGTCTCATAGAATATATTTTAGACAAATTATAACTTTTGCAAATAATATTTTCTAAAGATGAAATTATATTATAGAATTACAAATTTACTGGTAAGATTTATGAATAACATCCTTATGAAAACAGGGATGAAAGGATAAGTGAAGAATATAACCGTATTACCAGTATTGACTGGTATTATTGACTGGTATTACCAGTATTGTATACATATTCTTCACTTTATCCTGGATGAAAAATTAATGTCATAAATTTTTGTGAATTGTATTTAATCTTATCATTTCTAATACGAAAGCTGAAAAGAGTCACATTAATATAGTTTTTCTAATCCATTATAACAGATTATGAATTCATTACGACCTCCACGGGGGAATTTATTTCATCAGAGGTCCGATATGGGAAAAATGAAAAAAAAAAATCGTTTAATCTGAAGCAACTGAATCGTGAATATAATAGAAATAAACGTTAGAGAATACCAAAGGGACAATAAAAAAAGTACAATCCAGAGAAACTGGTAACAGAGTGTACACAAGACGAAGAAAAACAACACAAAAACACAACAAAATAGGTGTTGGACACCACTATACGCAAACAAACACAAATAACGTAAATAAGACACATCGTTTTTATGAGGAAATCGTAACGGACATCACAACACGGAACTCAAAACGTAAAGACACATAATAGGACAACATAAAAAAACTAAAAAGATAAGCAACACGGACCCTTCCAAAAAACAGGGGGTGAAGTCAGGTGCCCGAGAAGGGTAAGCAGTTCGTGCTTCTTATAAGACACCCGCAGTGTTACTCATATATATACAGACTTTACAGTCAAGTCTGGTAATTACTAAAAGTCTTGGCAGTGACAGAGGAAAGAAACATCTACGTTAAAAGTAAAAGATCCATTTACTTATAGGACGAACACCAGATTTTCATTTTGAGCCGACAATAATGATTTTACATATAATTGATAAGCTGTTAATTTATTTTCTCAGTTGGAAATTTTATCGCAACCACGTTTTTCTGACTGCTGAAAAATTTAACTTTTACTGAAGAACATTAATACTATGATTCAAAGTAACTAGTTCTCATGCTTAGGGTCGATGTGGTACACTTAGAAACTCGATGTTCGTAATGAAGTAGTGCTTTCATTGGTGCAAAATTGGTAAAGACTTGGCACCCCGTAAAAACACAACAAAACATGGCCGCCAAAAGTAAAAGGGACGGAGTCAAATGTATTAAAACAGATTGACAATATTGACACTTCTTTTTTTGGTTTAAATAAAACATATATCCAGAAAGCAATGTTTTCAAAATGAGACAGAAGTGCGGTTCAGGGAGGTTGGTCCCCTTTGAGACTATTGACACCAGTATCTATAAGGCAAATAGTAACTGTACTTGTTTTTTAACACCTGAGAAAAGAGTACACGTTTGGATACAAGCTTTAGCGGAGACACTGTATGTTGACCTCGGTAGTGACCCAAAATACGTGGTAGCATGTCGAGATGTACGTAATGATAAATCTATAATGATTCAGACAGAATTTATAGTTAAAGTAATAATTTTTTGATTAGAAAACGGAAAAATCTAAATATTTCGTAAAGCGTAGATTTTTTTTTAACGCATCCAACGAGAGTTTTGTCAGGAATTTTACTACCATTTTGGAATTGTATAAATATTTACGGTTGAAATTATTCTGAAGGCCCTGCTCATCTGAAAAATTACCAATTTTTGGCGTTATTTTGGTCTTTATTTCAGGCTAAGTTCTTCAAAATAGGCCAAGTTTGCTCGTTAAATGTGACAACCAACTCACCGTGGACGTGATCCCATATAACAATAGGAACGACGGTGGTCCCGCAGCTGGTCTATTGTCTCTCGTCGAAGTGCCGGAGAAGGCTATTGTTCCCTTCATGGTTAATGCATTTGACTACGTGACATTTATACACAGGCTTACCTGAGATTTACCTGGACAATTTTGAAAAAAAACGTGAAATCATAAATTTTCATAATTACTGATTTTTAATTTGACCAAGTTATTTCAATCTTTCGGAAATAATTCGAAAAAGAATGGTTTTTTCTGCTAATAAATTCACTGAAGTTAAACATAGAGTACACAATTATTGGATATGAATAAAATTTTATAGGTAAAAACGTTATATACAATCTGTCATTTACAACCGGTGTACCCTTCAATCTGTAATCATGTTGGACTGCATTCAGCTTTCTTCGTCGCTGGACTCATCGTCATCAAAATCAATTATTATTGGGGGAATCTCACTCCTATCAATGCAATTCTCTTTCCCATACTCCTTTTCTATTTTTAATACATGGTCTTCTGCCTTCGCCCAAATTTCCTTTGTAATTCTGCCAAACCCCCCATAAACAAGTTCTTTCACATCCTTCAAACGAAAAGTTGTATTGTTTTCTGCAACAAACCCTTTAACCTGTGCCCAAATAAGTTCTATGGGGTTCAATTCGCAATGGCGAACAGGGGTTCTTAGAACTTCGTGACCGTGTAGGTTGGCAATTTTATCAGTTTTAAAAACGGAAAGGAGTTTCTTAAATTTGATTTTTTCATAAAGTTGTTTTTTAGTTTCAAGGGGCTGAAAAGGAATGTTGTGTTTTGAAAGATAATCTTGTAAGACAGCTTTTCTCTGATTAAAGTTTGGCACAACAGTTTCTTCAGTCTTGATGTTGTGATAACTGGCATTATCTAAAACGATAACACTTGGGCTTTTTAATGCTGGCATAAGCTGATTTTCGAACCAGTTTAGAAAGATGGGCCCGTTCATTTCTTGGTGATAATCCCCATCTTTAGCTTTGGCAAGAAAAACCAAATCACACATATCAATCAAACCCTCTTCACGATTACCAGCGTGCAACGGTCAAAATCATCAAGAGTTTTCTTTCTTTCGGTCTGTTGGATTCAGGAGGACTTTTACCGCTTACAACTCTATACACAGAACTGTAAGATATGCCAGCAGCCTTGCATGTTCTTTTAATCAAATTATCTGGGGAATAAAATGGTCTTCCCCTGGCCTTCTCAAGCTGAAAAAACTTGAATAGATTTAACACAATGTTTTTACAATCTTTTGACAAGTCCTTTGTTTTACCCATTCTTGCGATGTTTATATATATGTTAAGATGTCAAAAAATAGGTTTATGAAGAAATTTTATGTGAACTTTTAGAAAGATTTTAAAGTTTAAAAATGGAGTGTCAAAATATGCCTGTACACGTGTCTCTGTCTCTATCAAGGTAAGATTTACCTGGCTGCTACCTCTAGTGAGTTTACTCCCACCTCTATTTTGGCGGTAGAAATCGGGGGAAATGTCAAATTTCAGATGAGTGCAGCAATAATGAAAGGTTATTGTTAGATGAAATGCATATTTTAAAAATGGTAGTAAAATTCTGCACAAAACTCTCGTTTACTGTGTTTTAAAAAAATGTATTGTTTTCGAGAAAACTCAAATTTTCCGTTTTCTAATCAAAAAATTATTACTTTAGTGATAATAACAGCACATCATCAGATACAAACGATGACTTTGTGGTATACCTTACAACAGGGAAGATCATGATCCAGGGTAAAAGGTATGATGCATTCTGTGACGGGTATTTTAATACATGCTTAAAACAGGTGAACAATTATTGGTCGGATATCAATAACCGTAAAACTGATACGATTTTAAATACCCATGTTGTGGAAAAACAGTTGAAAGATGATGTCATAGATCTAAGTCAATCACTCTTTAATTTAAAGAAATAATAAGTAGTAAAACACAATCAAAATTAAGGAAACTCTGTCAGTTGATCAGAAACATTAATTCTAGTTTACTACCTCCTGGGTAATTACTATTGTTATTATTGTATTTATTGTTTTTATTTATTTTCTGTATATATTCTATCTCTATACCAATATATTACGATGGTTTATGAGAATAAAGATTGTCATTTAATGACAATTTAGAACAAGGTATTAGTAGTGAGGAAACTGTACCAAAATGTATTGAAGAGAACAAAGATGCCGAGGTACACTACAAATTACATAAAGATGCCGAGGTACACAACAAATTACACAAAGATGCCGCGGTACACGACAAATCACACAAAGATGCCAAGGTACACGACAAATCACACAAAGATGCCAAGGTACACAACAAGTCACACAAAGATGTCAAGGTACACGACAAGTCACACAAAGATGTCAAGGTACACGACAAATCACACAAAGATGCCAAGGTACACGACAAATCACACAAAGATGTCAAGGTACACGACAAGTCACACAAAGATGTCAAGGTACACGACAAATCACACAAAGATGTCAAGGTACACGACAAGTCACACAAAGATGTCAAGGTACACGACAAATTACATAAAGATGTCAAGGTACACGACAAATCACACAAAGATGCCAAGGTACACGACAAATCACACAAAGATGTCAAGGTACACGACAAGTCACACAAAGATGTCAAGGTACACGACAAATCACACAAAGATGTCAAGGTACACGACAAGTCACACAAAGATGCCAAGGTACACGACAAATCACACAAAGATGTCAAGGTACACGACAAATCACACAAAGATGTCAAGGTACACGACAAGTCACACAAAGATGTCAAGGTACACGACAAATCACACAAAGATGCCAAGTTACACGACAAATCACACAAAGATGCCAAGGTACACGACAAATCACACAAAGATGTTAAGGTACACGACAAATTACATAAAGATGTCAAGGTACACGACAAATCACACAAAGATGCCAAGGTACACGACAAATCACACAAAGATGCCAAGGTACACAACAAATCACACAAAGATGTTAAGGTACACGACAAATCACACATAGATGCCAAGGTACACGACAAATCACACAAAGATGTTAAGGTACACGACAAATTACACAAAGATGTCAAGGTACACAACAAATCACACAAAGATGCCAAGGTACACGACAAATCACACAAAGATGCCGAGGTACACTACAAATTACATAAAGATGTCAAGGTACACGACAAGTCACACAAAGATGTCAAGGTACACGACAAATCACACAAAGATGTCAAGGTACACGACAAATCACACAAAGATGTCAAGGTACACGACAAGTCACACAAAGATGTCAAGGTACACGACAAATCACACAAAGATGTCAAGGTACACGACAAGTCACACAAAGATGCCAAGGTACACGACAAATCACACAAAGATGTCAAGGTACACGACAAATCACACAAAGATGTCAAGGTACACGACAAGTCACACAAAGATGTCAAGGTACACGACAAATCACACAAAGATGCCAAGGTACACGACAAATCACACAAAGATGCCAAGGTACACGACAAATCACACAAAGATGTTAAAGTACACGACAAATTACATAAAGATGTCAAGGTACACGACAAATCACACAAAGATGCCAAGATACACGACAAATCACACAAAGATGCCAAGGTACACAACAAATCACACAAAGATGTTAAGGTACACGACAAATCACACAAAGATGCCAAGGTACACGACAAATCACACAAAGATGTCAAGGTACACGACAAGTCACACAAAGATGTCAAGGTACACGACAAATCACACAAAGATGTCAAGGTACACGACAAATCACACAAAGATGTCAAGGTACACGACAAGTCACACAAAGATGTCAAGGTACACGACAAATCACACAAAGATGTCAAGGTACACGACAAGTCACACAAAGATGCCAAGGTACACGACAAATCACACAAAGATGTCAAGGTACACGACAAATCACACAAAGATGTCAAGGTACACGACAAGTCACACAAAGATGTCAAGGTACACGACAAATCACACAAAGATGCCAAGGTACACGACAAATCACACAAAGATGTTAAAGTACACGACAAATTACATAAAGATGTCAAGGTACACGACAAATCACACAAAGATGCCAAGGTACACGACAAATCACACAAAGATGCCAAGGTACACAACAAATCACACAAAGATGTTAAGGTACACGACAAATCACACAAAGATGCCAAGGTACACGACAAATCACACAAAGATGCCAAGGTACACGACAAATCACACAAAGATGTCAAGGTACACGACAAATCACACAAAGATGTCAAGGTACACGACAAGTCACACAAAGATGCCAAGGTACACGACAAATCACACAAAGATGTCAAGGTACACGACAAATCACACAAAGATGTCAAGGTACACGACAAGTCACACAAAGATGTCAAGGTACACGACAAATCACACAAAGATACCAAGGTACACGACAAATCACACAAAGATGCCAAGGTACACAACAAATCACACAAAGATGTTAAGGTACACGACAAATCACACAAAGATGCCAAGGTACACGACAAATCACACAAAGATGCCAAGGTATACGACAAATCATACAAAGATGCCAAGGTACACGACAAATCACACAAAGATGCCAAGGTACACGACAAATCACACAAAGATGCCAAGGTACACAACAAGTCACACAAAGATGTCAAGGTACACGACAAATCACACAAAGATGTCAAGGTACACAACAAGTCACACAAAGATGTCAAGGTATACGACAAATCACACAAAGATGCCAAGGTACACGACAAATCACACAAAGATGCCAAGGTATACGACAAATCACACAAAGATGCCAAGGTACACGACAAATCACACAAAGATGCCAAGGTATACGACAAATCACACAAAGATGCCAAGGTACACGACAAATCACACAAAGATGACAAGGTACACGACAAATCACACAAAGATGCCGAGGTACACTACAAATTACATAAAGATGCCGAGGTACACAACAAATTACACAAAGATGCCGCGGTACACGACAAATCACACAAAGGTGTCAAGGTACACGACAAATCACACAAAGATGCCAAGGTACACAACAAATTACACAAAGATGCCGCGGTACACGACAAATCACACAAAGATGCCAAGGTACACGACAAATCACACAAAGATGCCGCGGTACACGACAAATCACACAAAGATGCCAAGGTACACGACAAGTCACACAAAGATGCCGAGGTACACTACAAATTACATAAAGATGCCAAGGTACACGACAAATCACACAAAGATGCCGAGGTACACTACAAATTACAGGTACACGACAAATCACACAAAGATGCCAAGGTACACAACAAATCACACAAAGATGCCAAGGTACACGACAAATCACACAAAGATGCCAAGGTACACAACAAATCACACAAAGATGTCAAGGTACACGACAAATCACACAAAGATGCCAAGGTACACGACAAATCACACAAAGATGCCAAGGTACACGACAAATCACACAAAGATGACAAGGTACACGACAAATCACACAAAGATGCCGAGGTATACGACAAATCACACAAAGATGCCAAGGTACACGCCAAATCACACAAAGATGCTGAGGTACACAACAAATTACACAAAGATGCTGCGGTACACTACAAATTACATAAAGATGCCAAGGTACACGACAAATCACACAAAGATGCCGAGGTACACTACAAATTACAGGTACACGACAAATCACACAAAGATGCCAAGGTACACAACAAATCACACAAAGATGCCAAGGTACACGACAAATCACACAAAGATGCCAAGGTACACAACAAATCACACAAAGATGTCAAGGTACACGACAAATCACACAAAGATGCCAAGGTACACGACAAATCACACAAAGATGCCAAGGTACACGACAAATCACACAAAGATGACAAGGTACACGACAAATCACACAAAGATGCCGAGGTATACGACAAATCACACAAAGATGCCAAGGTACACGCCAAATCACACAAAGATGCTGAGGTACACAACAAATTACACAAAGATGCTGCGGTACACGACAAATCACACAAAGATGCCAAGGTACACAACAAATTACACAAAGATGCCGCGGTACACGACAAATCACACAAAGATGCCGCGGTACACGACAAATCACATATTGAACATGGTGATAAAGGTAGTAGTACTAATAAGAAAAATGACCCAATGAGGGAAGAAATAAACTTTGAACAACAAATTGAATCAAGACTACCCTTTGTACGACAAATGGAAATTATGGAAAACTCTATTGTAAAGATAACTGAAAAATTGTCAGACCATATCATAGCTCAAAATGACAACAAAATTGATATAGTGTCTGAAGTGAAACAAGTTCTTAATCAGATAAAACTAAAAGAGGGTACAGGTAGTAAAGATTCATTAGTATCATTATATAATCAACAGATAAAGGAAAAAGAAACAATTATTCATAACATGGCTCGTGAAATCGAATCTCTGAAAAAAACAATAAGTGAAAACGAACAAAAAACTAGAGCGGAGCGAGATTAATATACAAAGGATACAGATCATATGATCAATATACAAAGGATACAGATCATGAGATTAATATACAAAGGATACAGATCATGAGATTAATATACAAAGGATACAGATCATGTGATCAATATACAAAGGATACAGATCATGAGATCAATATACAAAGGATACAGATCATGTGATCAATATACAAAGGATACAGATCATGAGATTAATATACAAAGGATACAGATCATGAGATTAATATACAAAGGATACAGATCATGAGATTAATATACAAAGGATACAGATCATGAGATTAATATACAAAGGATACAGATCATGAGATCAATATACAAAGGATACAGATCATGAGATTAATATACAAAGGATACAGATCATGAGATCAATATACAAAGGATACAGATCATGAGATCAATATACAAAGGATACAGATCATGAGATCAATATACAAAGGATACAGATCATGAGATTAATATACAAAGGATACAGATCATGAGATCAATATACAAAGGATACAGATCATGAGATTAATATACAAAGGATACAGATCATGAGATTAATATACAAAGGATACAGATCATGAGATCAATATACAAAGGATACAGATCATGAGATTAATATACAAAGGATACAGATCATGAGATCAATATACAAAGGATACAGATCATGAGATTAATATACAAAGGATACAGATCATGAGATCAATATACAAAGGATACAGATCATGAGATCAATATACAAAGGATACAGATCATGAGATTAATATACAAAGGATACAGATCATGAGATCAATATACAAAGGATACAGATCATGAGATTAATATACAAAGGATACAGATCATGAGATCAATATACAAAGGATACAGATCATGAGATTAATATACAAAGGATACAGATCATGAGATCAATATACAAAGGATACAGATCATGAGATTAATATACAAAGGATACAGATCATGAGATCAATATACAAAGGATACAGATCATGAGATTAATATACAAAGGATACAGATCATGAGATCAATATACAAAGGATACAGATCATGAGATTAATATACAAAGGATACAGATCATGAGATCAATATACAAAGGATACAGATCATGAGATTAATATACAAAGGATACAGATCATGAGATCAATATACAAAGGATACAGATCATGAGATTAATATACAAAGGATACAGATCATGAGATCAATATACAAAGGATACAGATCATGAGATTAATATACAAAGGATACAGATCATGAGATCAATATACAAAGGATACAGATCATGAGATCAATATACAAAGGATACAGATCATGAGATTAATATACAAAGGATACAGATCATGAGATCAATATACAAAGGATACAGATCATGAGATTAATATACAAAGGATACAGATCATGAGATTAATATACAAAGGATACAGATCATGAGATCAATATACAAAGGATACAGATCATGAGATTAATATACAAAGGATACAGATCATGAGATTAATATACAAAGGATACAGATCATGAGATTAATATACAAAGGATACAGATCATGAGATCAATATACAAAGGATACAGAACATGAGATCAGTATACAAAGGATACAGATCATGAGATTAATATACAAAGGATACAGATCATGAGATTAATATACAAAGGATACAGATCATGAGATCAATATACAAAGGATACAGATCATGTGATCAATATACAAAGGATACAGATCATGAGATTAATATACAAAGGATACAGATCATGTGATCAATATACAAAGGATACAGATCATGAGATCAATATACAAAGGATACAGATCATGAGATTAATATACAAAGGATACAGATCATGAGATCAATATACAAAGGATACAGATCATGAGATCAATATACAAAGGATACAGATCATGTGATCAATATACAAAGGATACAGATCATGAGATTAATATACAAAGGATACAGATCATGAGATTAATATACAAAGGATACAGATCATGAGATTAATATACAAAGGATACAGATCATGAGATTAATATACAAAGGATACAGATCATGAGATTAATATACAAAGGATACAGATCATGTGATCAATATACAAAGGATACAGATCATGTGATCAATATACAAAGGATACAGATCATGAGATTAATATACAAAGGATACAGATCATGAGATTAATATACAAAGGATACAGATCATGTGATCAATATACAAAGGATACAGATCATGTGATCAATATACAAAGGATACAGATCATGAGATTAATATACAAAGGATACAGATCATGTGATCAATATACAAAGGATACAGATCATGTGATCAATATACAAAGGATACAGATCATGAGATCAATATACAAAGGATACAGATCATGAGATTAATATACAAAGGATACAGATCATGAGATCAATATACAAAGGATACAGATCATGAGATTAATATACAAAGGATACAGATCATGTGATCAATATACAAAGGATACAGATCATGAGATCAATATACAAAGGATACAGATCATGAGATCAATATACAAAGGATACAGATCATGAGATTAATATACAAAGGATACAGATCATGAGATCAATATACAAAGGATACAGATCATGAGATCAATATACAAAGGATACAGATCATGTGATCAATATACAAAGGATACAGATCATGAGATCAATATACAAAGGATACAGATCATGAGATTAATATACAAAGGATACAGATCATGAGATTAATATACAAAGGATACAGATCATGAGATTAGTATACAAAGGATACAGATCATGAGATCAATATACAAAGGATACAGATCATGAGATTAATATACAAAGGATACAGATCATGAGATTAATATACAAAGGATACAGATCATGAGATCAATATACAAAGGATACAGATCATGAGATTAATATACAAAGGATACAGATCACGAGATTAATATACAAAGGATACAGATCATGAGATTAATATACAAAGGATACAGATCATGAGATCAATATACAAAGGATACAGATCATGAGATTAATATACAAAGGATACAGATCATGTGATCAATATACAAAGGATACAGATCATGAGATCAATATACAAAGGATACAGATCATGAGATCAATATACAAAGGATACAGATCATGAGATTAATATACAAAGGATACAGATCATGAGATCAATATACAAAGGATACAGATCATGAGATCAATATACAAAGGATACAGATCATGTGATCAATATACAAAGGATACAGATCATGAGATCAATATACAAAGGATACAGATCATGAGATTAATATACAAAGGATACAGATCATGAGATTAATATACAAAGGATACAGATCATGAGATTAGTATACAAAGGATACAGATCATGAGATCAATATACAAAGGATACAGATCATGAGATTAATATACAAAGGATACAGATCATGAGATCAATATACAAAGGATACAGATCATGAGATTAATATACAAAGGATACAGATCACGAGATTAATATACAAAGGATACAGATCATGAGATTAATATACAAAGGATACAGATCATGAGATTAATATACAAAGGATACAGATCATGAGATTAATATACAAAGGATACAGATCATGAGATCAATATACAAAGGATACAGATCATGAGATTAATATACAAAGGATACAGATCATGAGATTAATATACAAAGGATACAGATCATGAGATTAATATACAAAGGATACAGATCATGAGATTAATATACAAAGGATACAGATCATGAGATTAATATACAAAGGATACAGATCATGAGATCAATATACAAAGGATACAGATCATGAGATCAATATACAAAGGATACAGAACATGAGATCAGTATACAAAGGATACAGATCATGATATTCAAACATTATTATCAGAAAAGATTAAAGTCGAATTAGAAAATGAGCAACTGTATGCGTCCTTGAAACAAAAAGATGAACTTCATGATAGCCTTAAAGAAACTTACGAAGTCAGACTGAAGGACAAAGATAATACGATACAAAACTTACAAGACCGCATTCAGTCATATTTGTATGACGTTCAAGGAGGGCTCTGATCCAAAGTTCCAGGAGAAACTATACAACACGTCTCTGCAGATAGGGTCGATCCTAGAGGAACTCAAGAGCAAACACACACCAGTAGTTCTTCCAATAGTGGAATTCAGACAAATATGAATAGAACATTAAACACAGAAGACAACAATGGCACATATGATATTCTTATGGTGTATGGCTCTATTTGTAAAGATATAGATATCAACCGACTTTTGAGAGGGACCAATACAAGAGGAGTCAAACAAACAACATACACAGTACCAGAGGTACAAAAGTCCACAATTATTTTACACGTTGGAATAAATGATTTGAAGAAAATGTCAGCAAATGAGGCATTTATTGATTATGGAAATGTTGTGAAAATTCTTATGGAGAAATCAAATTCATATCATTAGCTACTCCATGTAGCTTTGGTATGCCCAACCACAAAGTCTCGGAATTCAATGATAAAGTGTATACAAGATTCTGTAAAATGGAAAATATTAGAATCTCAACAAATGTGAATTTCTCGGAGAGAGGAATATTATGTGCACACTTGTATAAGGACGCTATCCGTCTGTCCTCTGAAGGTGTTAGTGTTCTGGCAGCTAATATTAAAAGAACACTGTTGGGCAAAGGCCCGAGTCCGTCCGTCAGATATTCTAGGCAAACCCACTTGCAAAACCAAATTTCCGCAATTTAAATAATAGACCGGGTAATGCTGTACACAGAACAAACCGAGACAGTAACTTCAATTCAGCTAACTTAGATTTTGATATTGCAGCAGCCATTCAGAGAACTTTTAACATGTAACCACAGGCGCTTGTGTAGAGATGCTCGCTATGTACCTAATATATTAGGTACATAGCGAGCATATTTTTGACTCTACACAAGCGCCTGTGATGTAACTTCATACTAGAAATTTGTAACTATACCCTATAGCAGATTTCCTTTGGTTGTTTGTTGGTCTTTTATTTTTTGTGTTGTCCATACAACATGTATAACCTATTTGAAAATAAGGGTTATTTTGCTTATGTATTTTATTTTCCCATTTTCACTGTCATGTGTGAATAGTTGATATATAAAAGAATAGGTATGTTTTTACTTCGTATTAAAATGATAATAGATTTTATATAATACACGAAAAGTCTTGAAGTAGTCCTGTGAGCATAGTGAGTCTATGTGTTTATTTACATGTATATACTAAACTTTTTATACATTTACATGTACAAATGCTATACATGTCAAAATCATTTTATTATCAATTAAGAAAGTTCATTAAAAGTCTGGTTTGCAATTTAGATATACATAGTAGTTGAGATTTAGTTTTCTTTTTTCTGTATTTTCTTGGTGTACTACATCTTCCATTGGCTTATTGGTCAGTACAAATGTGTAAAACAGTCACAAAACTAATTTCTGTCTTGGAATATTAACGGTGTTTACAGAAAAACAAGTGGAGCAAAAGCAAATGAAATTCATGATGATGAATTCCAGAAAATCAAAAAATCAGATGTGATTTTTCTATCTGAAACTCACACTAGTTATAGTGATATTTTACTTTATGGTGGTTATAAAAGTTTTATGAATTGTCGTTCTATGGATTCTAGCAAGAAAAGAGGGGGTCTTGTAGTTAAACAACATATTAAGAATAAACTGGTAGAACGTACTAAAGTGGGTCACGGGTCACTGTGAGTATCGGGCGGCTGTATCGAGAAACAGATACGGTGTTGAAAAAACTGTTGATACTCATAAAATATTGATAAATGCAATAAAATTTTATGTTTGTCTTCAAGAAATATGATAGACAAAACCATGTGTGAAGTTTTATGACGAAATATCTCCGATTTCTATGTAAATTTACGAGTTGAAGTGGGGAAACACCCACAGGTAATTTTAGCGATGTATTTTTATCTTGGACAAGAATAATGAGCGTCCTGATTGGATGACCGATTTAAAACACACTGACTCCGCATGGTTTAGCAAGGTTACTCAGGTCAATAGTATTAGTTTATAAATATAGAATCTTGACATCTCAGCTTTCCAACCATGTAAGTATTTTTGCTCTACGGCGAGGAAAAGCATATTACTGAGTGAATTAAGGGTTAAATTGTTATTATTCTTTAAATATAGTTATTTAAAAAAAAAAACAACCCAGCTATAAATGTGTTCTTTGGTTCATATAGGAAAGGAAAATACCGGACTTTTAATATTGAAACGGAACCAGGGGCGGATCCAGGATTTGTGGTTAGGGGGGGGCGTGAGTAGGTGAGGGGTCTGGGGACCGCTTAAGGTCCCCAGCTGGTCCAAGGCAGAGCCCTGGTAGGGGGCCCAAGGGGGCTAAGCCCCCCGGAAGCTGGGGGTTTGAGGAATTACAGACATTTATTTGAACGACAATTTTGAACCAACCACACCATTTTTATCAGACCAAAAAAACTTTACTTTGAGTCTTAATTTTGTCGGATAATTGTTAACAGTATGTTTTTGTCATGTTATAAGAACCTAAAGTAAAGCTTTTCTTTGACAACCGTGATGCGAATTGTTCAACTCATGACTGATCGATCACGATATTTTAACCCTTCAAAGAACTATTGGTTTAGTTTTAACTCATTCCTCATTTCATTAATTGGTCTGTACTTTCGGTGCTTGTCCTTCTGGGTGGTTCTAGTTAATACTGCCCGTCCGGATGAAGCTTTTCTTTTCGTCGTTTGATTCATTCATTGAAAACGTATGATTCGACCGTTCTTGTATATAGACAAACAAAAGGGGAAATTGTCAATACATGAACTTGTTGTTGATTTCTGATAAGCTAACGTAACTAAATTAGATGATCATAATCGTTTCATGCAGCATTAATGTTAACATATTCGCCTTTGTTTGTCTATAAACAAGAACGAATCATACGTTTTCAATGAATGAATCAACGGCGAAACGAAAAGCTTCATCCGGACGGACAGCACACTGATCATTTATCAATGGGTAGAGCTTTTTAGAATGATATCCCAAAATTACTCCTAATATCATTACTATTCAGTTAACGATTTAACGAGTTAACCATTCATGAAAAAGTTGTTTGTTGAACTGCTTAATTAACGTTGTATAACATATGCTTTGCGGATTTTAGGGGGGGGGGGGCCGCACGCCCCGCACGCCCCCCTCTAAATCCGCCTCTGGGAACCATCTTACGCGGAAACCCATCCGAAAACCCCTACCCCCACTTGAATTTGATGAATGTTACAGCCACAATTTTCTTGATATGATAATGCAAAACAAAAAGATGCATGTAAAAGAAATCTATGTTATATTTATTCATTTGTTTGATTCTGGAATATTGTTGATCATTGATTTAAACAAGAAAAAAGGGAAAAAGGGGGGGGGGGTGAATTTTATTTGTGAATTTTACAGTTAAATAAATGTTATGTTTCGACAGTTTAAAGAGAAAAATAAAAATTTGTTGCGACTAAAGCTTAAATCAGCGTTAAAAATTGAATAAATATCAGTGGTTTTGTAAATGAAATTTATTTTAAATAGAAAATCTGAATTTATTATTTATCAATTTATTATTAATGATACAATTTTATATCCCTTGGGAAGGGGAGGGGGGCTATGATGAAAATTTGAAATAAAAACACAGGACCGGACTTTATGCAAAAATAATAATCCAGGATTAGTTTTTTATTAAAAAAATCCAGGACCCGGGCTGTGTCCATGATTTTTTTTTTTTTCAGTTAATAATATGAAATATTGACATCCACACTTGCCTTTTGGACAGCACATTTCTGTGTCCACACTTGTTTTTATAAAAAGAAATATATTATCGGGAATAACTTTAGTTGACAAGTCAAGTTCAGAAATGATGTGGATTAAGCTGAGTGGTGCCTTTTTTCGGATTACAGAGGGATCTTTATATATGTTTTATTTATATATCTCCTGTCAACTCTACATATGTAAAAAAAAAACCACAGGATTAGACAAACAAGTATTTCCCAAGCTTGAAGATGACATAGTGAAAAGTATAATTCAAAAGGGGAGGTAATGCTAATGGGTGATATAAATGCCCATATTAACTGTAATGAAACTGATTTTATAATCAATGATTCAGACAATGTTTTGGACAGTTTGTTTACCAAAAAATTATACAGCGGACTGTATGCAAGTTTTGAGAAACACTAAAATCCCAATTTTTTGTTCAAAATCGTAGCTAATGCCTCTTTAAGTATATGTTTATTGTTCTTTTTGTATTGTTATTTTACATTGTACATTGGTGTATTGACATTGAAGATAGATCGTTGTCTGGTCTTTATTTCAATAAAATTATCTTATCTTATCTTATGAATTTAACTGATTGCTGATAAGAAGTCACCACATGTAAAATAACAATACCAGAATAAAAATAAGTTCAGAAATCTAATGAAAGATGAATATTTTGCAATCTGTAATATTTTTAAAACTGAATTAGTTATTAAATCAAAACAGTGGAATTTTATGACAGACATTATTTAAAAGAAAAAGTCGGAAATATTTCAGTCTCCTGTTTCTCAGTTCCAAAGACAGTTCAATGTAGGAACCGTGGGCCGTGTTAACAAAGGTGTATTAGGACTAAGACGTGTCTTAGTATGGTCTTATGACATATCTTTGTCCTAAGTCGGGTTAATGAAAGTGTCCTAAATTGCGATATGTCCTAAAATTTATCTTAAAAATAGGTGTCCTAAGAGTGTTTATATACATTGTATATATATAAACGTCTGAAATGGTTTATAAAGCAACACCAAGTACACAAAACAAAATGATAAAGAATTAAACACTTTGTTGAATGACATGGAAATGAGGGAAGGGATGGGTCAACGATTGACAAATTATGGAGAGTTGCTAAGAGATGGCAAGGCTAAGATATGGCAGTTATTTGTTATTTGGTCTTCAAATATTTTAGTTTTGAGCATGATGAAGTTTATTCAACAACAAAAAAACGCGTCCTGCACAATAGATGTTATATCTACGTGTTTATCTTTATTATATCCATACCATTTCTTATTAATTAAATCTTAGTGTTACAAATACATATATAGGTTAATATATGTAATTTCATTTCACAAGAATGGTCTTGGATATAAATAATCAGATGCTAACATTTAATTTTAGTCTTATGAATGAAACATTAAAACAAAAGAGGGCGGTAGATCGTGGGTTTAGACCCCTATCGGTTCAAACCAAAGACTATAAGATTGGTTTTTTTGCTTCTCTGCTAAGCACGCAGCATTAAGGAGAAAGAGCAAAGACTGGTTGACTCGGAATCATGATAATATGTCCGATTGGGGCGAAACGTCTATCCGCGGACTGTTGTTTCAGTAGCTACACTATAAAAATGCAACTTAGTGTGTTAGTCTGGTACGTGTATAGCAACTGGTTTGTGATTACGACAAGCGAAACATAAGATATGGAGCTTGTAGTATCATTTATCTCAAGTGTACTGGGATAGCTGTGATCTATAGGGTCCGGGTGGATCAACGAGTTAGGTAGTTGGATTACCTAACAACTCGTATAAGCCTATCACCAATACGGCGTGGGTTCGCGATCGGCTTTGTAAATTACAAAAAAGAATGCACTCGGCTCGCAGCCGCAAGTGATAAAGTTTACCAGATTCTTGCCTATGGTCAGTGGTTCTCTCAAGGTACTCCAGCTTCTTCCACCACTAAAACTGGTCGCCATGATATAGCTGAAATATTGCTGAAAGTGGCGTTAAACAAAATAAATCAAATCAAATCTGTGATCTATAAAGTTATTAAACCCTTAATTAATGAATGAGAGTGTAACAAACTGTCTTTTCATTTTGAATGTTTAAAAGAAAACGCCATAGTCTTAATAACAAGTTATCGTGAAAATTTTGATGGCAGTAAATAAAAGATATTTATATACAAAGGTAGATCTATATTAATGTTAATAAATGTGTTTTTGTCTAATAATTAGTTGTTTACGAATGTGGACAAGTTCATTATTAATATTATTAACAAATTAATAATGATAATAATAATTTACATTTTGTTTTATATAGATATATATATATATATTAACTTCCAGTTCTAATTTTATTATATGGTTGATTGACTTTAACTTTCCAATGTGAGTAATCTGATTTCTACTCACTTTGTCCATTGGTCATACTGCTTTATGAATAGTATTTTTTGTCTAGTTCTGACCAGTTTAATCTTGATATCTGGCTATCTAATCACTGTAACTTTATTATATTGTCAATGAGAAACATGGTGAACTGAGAGAAACATATAGGCCGTCGCCAGCAATTATAAGGTATTGTGTACATTTATTTATTTCACTCTTTAAAGGTTAATTTTCTAATAGTATCTTTTTGTGTGAATATTTGCAATAAGAATAATTTATTTGATTTTTATTTTACTTAAGTTTTCTAATTGGTTTGAATATATATTTTATATATATTTCATTTTATTGAGGACCTGTTGCCCTTTTCACCAAAAAATTGTAAGCATTGTCCTAACTTTTTCACTTAAGATTAACGTACGACAATTCCTAAATCATTTTCACAAAGATTATCTTAAGACAAATTTTAATCTGACGACTAAAACTACACTTAAGATAACAATTCTTCCTTAGGTGTACTCGATACAACATTATATGATAAAGTTTGTCAATGACTTGCGACAGTTCGATGGTTTTCTCCGGTACTCCAGTTTCCTCCACCAATAAAACTGACTGCCACGATATAACTGAAATATTGTTGAAAGTGGCGATTAACACTATAAACCATCTTCCTGAGCAACCTAGTTCATTTTTATTGTCTTTGCATTGCTTTCAATATTATCTGAACTTTGATTTTTCAGAAAACTTTGTAAGAAAAGACCAAAGTGGTCCCTTTATTACAGACAGTCTCAGAGAAGATACACAAATTAAGAAACGTTTTTAAATCGGACTAACGAATGACATTAAAAAAATCTTAAGAGATGCGATTTTTTTTTTTTTTTTTTTTTTTTATTATAAATAAACATATTCTATAAAACATTCCCGGCACTAATTTATAAGTATATTTTATACGCCCGTCTGTAAGACGGGACGTATTATGGTATACCAATGTCCGACTGTCCGTCCGTCCGTCCGTTTCACATGTCACGCTCTAACTTAAGAAACCCTTGGCCAATTCACTTCAAATTTCACAGTTATTGGAATTGACATGTCTTACGGTCTGTATACTTTATGGTGAAATCGAATTTTTATTCCAGAGTTATGGGACTTTATTCATCAAATTGTAGGTGATTTTTCGTATGTCGTGCTGTAAATTGAGAACTCCTTGGCCAATTCACTTCAAACTTCGCACAGTTATTGGAATTGATAGTCTTACGGTCTGTATACTTTTTGGTGAAATTTCGATTTTTCAATCCAGAGTTTATTCATCAAATTGTAGGCGATTTTTCGTATATCGCGCTGTAAATTGAGAACCCCTTAGCCAATTCACTTCAAACTTCGTACTGTTATTGGAATTGATAGTCTTTACTGATTTCTCAAAAAATGTGTCGTATGTATAAATGTTCCAATTCATGTTTATGGTGCAGCTGTTGGTGAAATTTAGATTTTTCATTCAAGAGTTATGGGAAAGAAAGTCTTTACAAATAGTGTATGAATGTTGAAGACGGGCGTATCATGCGCTCTTGTCGCAGCTGTTTATTATGTTATGATGATGCCAAAACAAATTGTCTCCTATCGCGTTTGCATTTACAAAATCAAGCCGACCGATTGAAAATCACAAGTGACAAGAAGTTATGATGCATATTTCAAAAGCTTTGTAAAATAAGTGTTGGAACAATAAACCAGTTGGCATTTACATCATTGTATAATCAAATCCGATAAGGTGAACAATGGTATATTGAAGTAGAGAGGCAAACACAATGATAACCTTTCTGCAGGAGACACCAGGTGACGGTGCTAAAAGGATGATAGTCAACTCTTAATTTTGAGGTATATATGAATCGGTCACCAATAACTGCACAAAATATGAACGGGTATGATTTTCGTATAGAGGAAAATTTCTAATGCATGTAAATTATAACGATCTATAATAATTGTCGGAGTTATTTGTCATCATCCACGCGTGGTCACTTTTTACACTTTGAACAAGGATGTTGTTTGTATTTATTTTCTGAATTATAGATGTAAATATTTTAAAGAAAACTCTTTAAAAAAAATGATAAGATTCTTATCGTTTCATTGCAAGAATATATATATGGTAACTATATTTTCTCTTTAGACATTATTTGAAGCCAATGTCGACATGATTTATGTCTACGTATCTTATCCGCACCTCTCTTGGAAATGGTCATGATTTGATTAAAGAAATAGGTGTCAATTCTGATCATTTCTTGGATAGGAATGTGGGAAAAAGTCAAGTCAAGTCAACAAGTCAAGTCCAGTCCAGGTCAGTCTCCTGCACGGCCAGGCCTCCCTGCAGTCTCCTATGGTAACTTCAGTTCCTGATCCACTAGTGACACCCGTCGTGTTAATCTAGTTACAAATCCGGTGATAATTCATGAACGGGGAAAGGACCGGGAAGTGTTTACGACAAGTGGAACATATCCATGGTTATTTGTGACACAGATATTCCATAGCGGTCAACCAAGTCATGATGGCGACCGTAAAAAGACGGTAAAAATAACAATATCAGTTAAAGTTAGTTGGTTTATTAACCGGTCATCCGGTCCAAGACCAGTAAAACTCTGTTCGCATTAGTAAAATTTTCAGTTTTTATTCACAAATATATGTATATAAAATAAATTCAAGAATTATATTCGCACCAGTAAATTCAAATCTTCATTCCGAGAACTGTATTAATATCACATTGTTTCACAGAATGAACTTCGTGTGTAGACAGTAAGAAAATACTATAGCTAATGAAGAACATACATTGAAGTAATTTTATTGCAAATTCTGTAAATAAACAAGAATAGCTATTTGAAAATATTTTAGCAGGAAACCTCAAGCTTTGAGGGCCCTAGACTGCAGCATACATTAGCCTATAGGATAATCATTATTAGTCCCGGAGATAATGGAAGGGAATACGAATATACTCAGACTAGAGGAATCAAACTAGCAGGAATATTGAAAGAGCTATTGAGTGATGAAGAGTGACGAGATTTATATAAGCAAAGGACAGGAGAGGAGAGAGGTGTCAGTTATTTTCTTTTACTTTTTTTAATCTAATCTTCGGTATTCTGATTCACCATAGTTGAAATATTTATATTCACAGCCATATAAAAATAATACATGTTAAGCATTATTTCTATTTTCTATATAGTGACACATATTGGTGACTGATGCTGTTGCTTGCTACTGTTATTGTTTATTACGAGATAAAGTTTAACAGTTACTTGCTACTGTTATTGTTTATTACGAGATAAAGTTTAACAGTTACTTGCCGATGGTCGGTGGTTAAATATTTTCCCACAGATCATTTTGGATTTTACTCCGATTTCAAAAATTCATAGAAGGTGATGACGTCAGATTAAAATAACACATAGCCCCACCCTTTAAATGATGACGTCAGATTAAAATAACACATAGCCCCACCCTTTAAACGATGACGTCAGATTAAAATAACACATAGCCCCACCCCTTAAATGATGACGTCAGATTAAAATAACACATAGCCCCACCCCTTAAATGATGACGTCAGATTAAAATAACACATAGCCCCACCCCTTAAATGATGACGTCAGATTAAAATAACACATAGCCCCACCCCTTAAAAGGTAAATGGCTGTTCACTAAGGAGTCTTCCAATAATGAAGCAGGTCCGTTCCTTCCATCCTTCCTTTGCTTCTGAAATCCAAACGGAACCATCCAAAGAACATATTTTGGGGAAAATAATTTATTTTAGGGATATTTGGTAAAAATATGAAAAAAAATATACAGTTGTAGTCTTAAATTCTCTCATACATTTATTCTAAAACAAATTTAAACCAAAACCTTATTTTTCGGTCAATAATATAAAAATTGTTTTTGTATTTATTCAATTTTACATAATATACATTGTATCAAGGATTTATATAGTAGTTCTACTATATAAATCCTTGATTGTATGTAAGAAAATTTTCTTGAATCATTTGCAAAATATTATTCATGTCCAAGTGTATTCTAAAATGAACATCTGTGATATAGACTGGACATTAGGTAACATACTTTCTTAATTTGTGACAGTAGGGATGCTGATAAGAAGTGGTAAACTGTTGATGGATAAAGAACCATAACAAATTTCAGAAATTTGATATCTCCTTAAAATTAGGATGAATTTTGGCGTTCGACCACATAGTACATTGTCATTTGAGATATGGGTATTTCGTAACGGTCAATGGAAACTTGGCTAGAATGTTCGTTGAATATTTCTGTTGAAAATTCTGTAATGATCAGAAATCCAAGATGATCCTCAGCTTCTACTTACCTAAATTAGCAGAGAGAAATAATATTAACTTATCAAAATTTAGACTTCAAATATGAAATTCCCCATAGGAACAGGAAGATTGCAAACTATTGCTAGGAATGACAAAATATGTACTTTATGTAGGGGTAATATTGGAGATGAGTTTCCAAGGCCGTAACCAGGGGAGGGGGAGGGTGCATTGGGTGCACGTGCACCCCCTCTCAAAAAAAACCCCCAAAACATTGCGTATACTTGATTTTAACGTCAATACATCCGCGACGAATGGAATTGGAGAGTATAATATTCCCATCAAAAAGTGACATTCAATAGATAACACACTTTAAAGTTTGTAAATCTAAGTACTGCATCAAAAAGGATATACACATTTTCTTGCATTTTGATCAATTTTTTCCTTTGATTATACTGTTTGTAAAATGCTAAAACCTCAGAGCTTCCGGGGGGCTTCGCCCCCAGACCCCTCGCCTTTTAGTTGTGTACCCCCCTTTCAGAATACCTGGCCGCGGCCCTGGTTTCATTACTTGTTTATTTGTAAACATGACTTACATGTAATCGCTATTTTAAGATAAAAATTTATACCAAGATATTACACTTCAAATCCATCAGATGAATTTTATGTGGATCGGCAAATAAAGAACAGAAACAGCAGAATAATGCTTAAGATAAGATAAGATAAGTTTTATTTATAGTCGGCATGTTAAAATAACAATACAACACAAGCCCTAGTGGGCTTTTTGACCGACATACACGAATACAAAAATAAATAACAGTTAAAAACAACAAAAGCATGCACACAAATTAGTAATTTAAATAGAAGCACTCATAGTAACAAAATATAGCAAATAAGTTAAAGCGTACACATACAAGGTAAGCATATACAATAGTAAAAAAGTTAATCAAGCACATAATAAAAGCTTATGATCTAAAAAATGAAGCTGGTGTTATAAGCTAAAAGCATGTTATACGGCTAAAAAATAAACAGATATAAATAATATAAAAATTGAAAAGACTTTGATGATATTAAAATTGCTTACAAGCATTACATTTGCATTCATTGCCATTCCATGATAGTAAAATGTTTTTAAATTAGTTAAAAATTGGCAATTTTTCTAAACTCATCGGGTAGGTCATTCCATAAAACAGCAGCTGTATATTTAAGAGTTCTTACCATAGGTAATAGTCTTTACTCTAGATATCTCTACAATATTAGAATATCTAAAACTATATTTACTATTTATTTATTTTTTTATTTAAAAGGAACATTGCAAACGACCATCAGTTGGGGTCAAAAAGGGAATTCTTCAGTGTGCAAATGTAGTTATGTTTGTGTCACCCTTGCTATGCCGTAACTGGTATGTAAATCATCAGCACTGAACATATTGTTTAAATAAAGCGTGATCCAATCAAAAAGTAGCATTTATTTGCGCGATTGTCCCCATGCTTATAAATATATACTGATCGAGGACCAATTATCGCCAACTTGCACGTTACTCGCCAATTTTCGGTCCATTTTTTGCAGACAACAATAAAAGATGATGACAAAGCAGACAGCAAAATCCTACAATTGTATCTTGGCTAATTCAAAAGAAATCAGGTAAAACCCCATTAGAAACCATATCTCTTTATATAAACCTCGCGGGGTGTCATGTAAACAAAGCGGAGATGCCAGTCGCTATTATTAACAGAAAATAATATCATAGCAGATTGGTGTTCTAATGATTGCAAAATACTGGTGACACCTTATTTTATTGTGGTAAGGCCATTTCTTTTAACTTCATTGTTGATTTATATTTATATTTTCCCACATCTAACAAGATGGCGATAATTGGTACTCTTCCCTCCAGATTCAGTGACAAAAATCATCAACTTTACAAAGGGCATGCGCATAAAAAATATTTATATTTCAGTCCAAGGTAAGTCGATTGGTAACATTCAAAACTATGAGGCGCTTGAAGGGGTGTATTGGACTACATAGAAATAATCTGGCAAAAACTAGAAAAAAATGGCGATAATTGGTCCTCGACCAGTTTTAACGTTTCACGAAATCACGTTCAAAAAATGTTTTTTCACGGATCACTTTGCACTAAATATCACGTTTTCCCATCTTAATCAGCGTTTCACGTATATATAACACATGATAATTGTCCATACACGGATAGCGCTTAGACCCCTCTCATACCCACTATTGTAGCCGAGTATGAATTGGATTTCCAATGCAACAATGTAAGGAATGGACATGCAATAGATAGCATATTTGGAATATTGGTTTATGTCACAGAGTTTTTCCAAGTGTTTGGATTAAGGCATGGGTTCTATGGGGGTACAAACAACCCAGGGGCCTACACCACTTAGTTGAGGGCCACCATATTTTTTTTCTTTTTGTCCATTATTTCAACTGGTTATCACTGGCAACCCTGATTACAATGACGCGATCTATGCTCGCTTAGGGCCTGTACAAGAAATCGCTCATTCAATCGATTTTTTTTTTAATAAACTGATTTCAAGATTAATCCTAAATTGGGTCTTATAATATTTGTAACTCAGTCATGGGTCTACAAAATCGAAATCCGGCTCTGGTTCGGAACACTCCACAACACAAAAAATGATTTAGTCTCGAATCAAATAGTGTCCCTACCTAAGAATCATCGCATGCACATACAATTATACAAAAAACATTTATGTATAAAAATTAAAATAAAAAGATGGACTTCTTTACAATGGATACCCTGTCATAAACACAGGAACTCGTGGCACGGAATTACCCCCTTTTTACTTTTAGCTTTCTGCTTACATAGTTTATTTTCAATAAATATCTTTATTATTTCATCCCTTTTTTCTTTACTTATCGTCCATATATCCATACAATCTTATGGTAACAACACTTTGCATCTCTACTCTCATTAGGGACCGGTCATTTTCTTTTATTGGCCTGGGAGGAAATGTTCTTTTTTCAAGGCCCCACCTTTGAAAAAGAAAATAAATTCAAGACCCCCCCCCCCCCCCCCCCCCTTCCAACATTATTTAAATTTCAAGACCCCCCTTTTTTTTTCTCACCGTCGTCTTCAAACTCTACTTTAAAAATCAAATAAAAATGTCAGTAGCAGATTTATGTTCCAAAGGTCTTGTGATTCCAAATCCTCATAGTAAAAACTTCAATATTTCAATGGTCTGTTGTATGAGTTGTATGAAGAATCATACAATCTAATGGCCCCAACCGTTTGGAAGGAGTATTTTTTGCAGCAGAGATTTTATCGATGGGAATTGAAGTCGTAGGTAGATGCTGCCATTTCTAAAATTAGTAATTTGATTGATGAAAACGGACTGGACGGACAGGCATACAATGTGAGACGGTATCAACATTTGCCACATGATGCAAATTCAACTGTTGTCAAAAGAGCCGAGAATACTAAAGAATTTATTTCACACATGCTGACTCAAACCGAGTGTTTGAAGAAGAAGACTGAAGGTATCAAATCTGAGATCAAATTTATTTAATCCTGAATTGCTGAAACATTGACTGTAAAACCATATCAAACGTCAGAATTCGAATTTCATGATAGCCTTCTGAAAGGAATTGAAGGATCAACAAAGACTTTCACACGAAAGTTAGATAATGTTATCTGTGTCGCACAACAGCTAAAAGTTAAATTTTATCCAGCTGTAGTAATGAATGCTGAGGAAAAGCGTAGTAAAAGGAGGAAATAAGAAAATATAAAAAAGTGAAAAATAGTAAAAAGAAATCATTAATGAAAAATGTCCAAAATGCTGGGAGAACCAAACGTGTCATATGACATGTTTGGGAAAAACTGTCAGAAGGAAACACAGATTACAAGAGAAAATATGAAAGTTTTAGACAGAAAAATGCTAACTCCGCGGTACCATTTAAAACCCTTGGAATATATGTTACAGCATGAGTTTTTCGAAGAATCTAGTAAAGAGGGTATGATTAGCATTATAAGCGTACTAACAGAAAGACAGAGCGGGATTCGAAAGTCGACAATTCGCAAGACACCAGCAGAAACTCCGACTAGGTCCCACCAGCAGTCCCTAATATCATCCTTTTTTGTTAAGAATAGGCCTACTGAAGAAAAACAAACTTCACAAAGAAGAGAAGAGGGTGATGTGGAGATGACATCTGAATCAGATACTTCTGGAGATCAGTCTGATAACTTAGAACTGTTTAAACAATTAATTGAATATTTGTCCTAATTTATACAAAAATATGATTATTCAAAATTTTGTTATATTTTTCAAAGGCCCCCCCCCCCTCTGAATGATCAAAATATCCCCCCCCCCCTTTGGACTTCCAAAAAATGTCAATGCCCCCCCTTTATTTTCCCTTACATTAACCACGTGGATATAAACTGACTCTGTAAACTTTGATATGGTTAGAGACATGTGACGTCTCTGATATGTCTATGCACAAATAGTTATCAGTGCCCATACATCATAAATTACATTATATTTGGTCTAAACGAAATTCTTATGACGCTTTGCACGTGCTTGTTTATTACCCAAATCTCCCGCCAAATGAAACTTATTTTGAACTGGTTCCTTCTTTCTTTTCCCCATCAGAAAACCGTTTATACCAGTTGCCTCGATTTGACAACTGTCAAATATGGAGTCGATCAACTTCCTCCAGACGATTTTAACATGATTGTAATGTTAAGTTTAAAGAATTTAAGAAATACTCCACACCAGCTATGGCAGAAAATGTTGAGGTGCCACCAGATCTAGTTATTGCACCCAACGAATTCCACCATGCTGCCCTAGAACATATCGATCCATTAGATTTTATCAATGATGATCACGGTGGGCTTCCCTTTTTTCACCGGGTTGATTCTAGCGAAGTTGTTTATCAACCTCGACGCAGGAAAGCCAAAACGGTTGGGAAATATCTGATGGGTGATCTATTAGGAGAGGGATCATATGGAAAAGTGAAAGAAGCAATAGACACACTCACTCTATGCAGAAGGGCCGCGAAAATTTTGAAGAAAAGAAAATTACGAAAAATACCAAATGGTGAACAGAACGTTTTAAGGTTATTAGTTTTACATTATCAAGCAAAAGTTTAAAGGGTTGTCAAAGAAAAAGAAGTAATCAATGTGAAGTATGAAGGGCAACCTATGTGCTTGCCTTTCTGCTTTAGACACGGGGAGGATATAAATGGCATACCTCAAAATTAAGGCACAGGTGCTTGTGTAGAGTCAAAAATATGCTCGCTATGTACCTAAAATATCACAAGGTCGGACTCGCTCCTACTACCCCTGTCACTTCAACTGCTATTTCCCCTGTCAAAATGTCGATAGCATGCAAATCCAGTGTGGGAAACCATTTTTTCAAACACTCGCCAAAATGAAATAGTGGACTGAAATAAGTACTCGCCAAAATGAAATAGAGCTCGCCATGTTTGGCGAGTGACATTTTTTTTAAACTCGCCAACAATTTGCAACAAATACCAAATAAACCATACAGTAATGTTCAACAATTTATTTTGCAGTTTTTGACAAGTCATTAACTTAGTCAAGAAGGAACAACACTCTCTTTAAGAGCTGCGTTGATCTCTTCTTCCTCAATTTCGTTGTCTTCGTCTTTTAAGTTTTAATGCTCGGTATAAAACATGTATGTCAAACCCGGTTCCGACACATATTTAACTTTTATGTTTTCGCTACGAATTCGTTTGAAATATTTCAAAACCAAATTATTTTATTTGCATTAATTTTAAAAGTCATCACATCTATTTGTAATGAATCAATATTTCATTTAATCGTGAAATCGACCTTTGCAAAATTATGCGGGGTCGGGATTGTATACTGAATTTTTCTGTTGACAGAAATGAAGTGTCATGACTCATGGCGGAATGTTATCTTATCGAGTTCAATGATTAATAAAATGTTGGATAGATGACACAGAAAATTTAACTGTTGGCAGCTATGATATTTTAAAGCTGTAACCAGTTATCGTGTCAAGCGTTTTCAAGTTCCTACTGGCCTTACAACTGTTACCCGCCTTTCGGTCTTCTCGGGTTTTATCATATATAAATACTAAACACTTGAAATTCCAAATTCAAATTACAAAGCGCCAAAATATGAATTTCTCATATATGTTTCGTAAGGCAATGATAAAACCAGAGAACGACCGAAAGGCGGAAGATGTCGCGTGACCTACTTTCCCTTTTGCAGCCATTTAGGTGCCCATTTTCAACAAATCGGAGAATTATCTGTCAGTATGGGGATGTAGATGGTAGGAAGATATAAAAAAAATTGGTTTTCCTTGAAGAAAAATCATTTCACTATGCAAATTAGTAAGCGATTTGCGTGCTATCGACATTTTGACAGGGGAAAAAGTGGTTTAAGTGACAGGGGTAGTAGGAGCAGGGTTCAACGTAACCGCTGGCCCGTGGCCAGTATATTTACGGTCGGGCCAGTCAAACAGTTGATATTCTCGGGCCACTTAGGCCAGCAACTTTTGATTCTTCCAACCGGTAGATTTTTCGTACTTCCGTGTCATTCAATATCGACTGATAACAAGGATTAATGAAATTTCCTGACAAAACGATAAAATTCAACTTCAATCACTCGCCGAAAGCTATAAATAGCCTAATCACACAATCAGCATGTGTTTACCTTGATCTGTTACCACACGTTAAACAAATATTGACAGAAATATATGCTGGGAACCAGTACTTCATAATTCAATAATTTTCAAAATCACGATTATTTATTTATAAAACTGAAAGATTAAAACGGTATTTTCTATAGTAAGCAATTTTAAATATTTATTATGAATAAGAAATAAACCCAAATAAACCAAAACAACAATAATAAATCATCACGTGTCGGCCGTGAACAACTTGCCTGTAAAAAAAATGGCGGATACACAATAATGCTAATCGTGACTTCATTTAATATGAAAAATATATTATTATGAACTAATAACAGGTATGGACTTTGGGAGTGAGATGTTGTCAGTAGATCATGCCGATATTGGCAACAATCGCTGCATCAGCTGGGCAAAACAAAATTTTTTCCAAAGTCGGGACTGTGTTTGTTTATTTATTATCTAATTTCTGGTTTGATAATAATCGTCTAATAGTTGTTATACGAAGGTTACCCAAAGAACACGGTCGTTAGTCACGTTAGACAGTAGGTCGTTATATAAAGGTCGAATGCACGGGAAAACGCTGGGGAGGAATAAATAAGGTTGACTAACAAAGGAAGCCGTTATACAGAGGGGGTCGCTGAGACAAGTTTGACTATATGTAGATTGTTTGATTATCTTCTAACCATACCTGTTAATTGTAATGCATTAAAAACACTGCATGTATGGGAAAATGTCATGAACTTTACCCTTGTTTGGAGCAAGTACAACATTCATTCACAGAATACAAAAGCTATATGTACATGTTTAAATTACTGACAGTCAATTTAATTATTTGCGGATGCTACTAGTGAAGCAGGAACTGCTCATCCTTCCGGAGAAAATGAGTTCACCCAAGGTTTTAATGGGGTTCATATTGCTCGATCTTTAGTTTCCTGTTTCTTGGGGGGAGGGGGGATTGCAATTCCCTCCTTTCATATCGGTCCACCTCGTGGACCGATATTTCTTGGGCCAGTCGAATTTTGAAGGGGCCAGTTGTTCAAAAATTTTAATGGGCCAGTAATTATTAATTTTTTTTAAGTCGACCCCTGAGGAGTGAGTCCAGCCTTGTGGTATTTTAGGTACATAGCGAGCATATTTTTGACTACACAAGCACCTGTGATTAAGGGTTGACTATCATCCTTTTAGCACCGTCACCTGGTGTCTCCTGCAGAAAGGTTATCAGTGTTTGCTTCTCTGCTTCAGACACAGGTAGGATACAAATAGTCTGCTCTATCTATTTATTTATCATCGTATTTATATGATACCAGGGATGTCAATAGATTTTGAAGTAGCAGGAGAAAATTGAAAAGTAGCAGGTAAATTGATGCGGACGGCTTAGCCTTTACGGCTGGGGGTCTGGGATAAATGGTGCAAAATCCTGCATTCTAGGCCTCTCATGGCACTTCATTTCATTATTGAAACTTCATTTTTTTTGTACTATTTTTCTCATATTTTCAGCAATTGTTCAAGATAAAAGACCCTTTTTTACTACTTTTGATTATATTGTGGCAGTGATTCAGGCACTTCAATTTGTTGACTACAAAGATGTATTAAGATTTTATTTCTTCAATGCAATTTAACTTGAAAAACAGAACAGTTAACAAACTATAAATGTAGTTTAATTCAGTTTTAGTTCGGAACTCATTGCAATATTCCTAAAAAAAAAATTAGAAAAAAACCGAGAATATGTAACCCGGATAATTCAGTCCCTCTCCGTCTACGATTTCATCTCCGATGAGCGGAAAATAAAGACTGATATTGTTCGGGTTAGAGGATATGTAGCGATGTTTATTTGTAAAGATCTGCAAACGTAAACATGCTAATCAGTAGATACACGCACTGTATGTTGTATTGCTGATACTAGATAAATTTTCTCTATTTTTTTTAAAGAAAAAAAGTAACCGGCGGTGACAGCTAGAGTTACCGAAGATTTTCGGCGGTTGCTGGCTTCTAATGACATCCCTGGATACATATATCATAGCTGGATGTATTAAAACATCAACCACACTGAGCATATAAATGACATGTTATAAGTATATGTTATTAAGTCTCCCAAACAACGTTTATATTAAGTTTCCCAAACAACGTTTGGAGACTTATTGTTTTTGCTCCGTTTCTTCTTATTATTATTATTATTATTATTATTATTATTATTCTCCTTCTCCTTTCTTTCTTTCCGCGGACCATGAACTTGTCCACGGCAAATCTCAGGAACTACAGGACAGAATTTCATGAAACGTGGTGGAGTTATAGATATATGTTTCTAGTTGATCCTAAAGTTTTCAGCTTTATGGTAAAGGGGGTCAAAGTCATATTTTGAGGGGTTCAAAGGGGGTGGGGGTTACTATAGAATCCTATGGGAAAGTTGAAATTTCGTACATTAATGTTGATAACTTCTAAATGAACAAGATATGATTATAATCTAACGATTATGGAGTCTCCCAAACCGTCCACTTACAACAGGTTTAAAAAATAAATCAAAAGCTATCTTTGAAATCGAACAATGTTGAATTTTTGCGGTATTGTGGCAGCCATTTTGAAAATGGAGACCGGTAGAAATTTTTCGATTTCGGGAATCAATTCAGGTCATCATAATCTACCTACATATGAAATTTCGTTGAAATCGAACAATGTTGAATTTGTGTGGTATTGTGGTGGCCATTTTGAAAATGGCGACTGCTAGAAATTTTTCAAGACTTTCGTTAGACTAAAATACAATGTCTATATATTACACTGAATGGACACTAAAAGAACATGTAAATATTTTTTTTGGGGGGGGGGGTTTCCAAAATTTCTGTCAAGTGGTAAAAAACACATTGCCATATATATATATAATAAAGCTTTTCATATTATTGCTACATTTCCGTTTTCATTTTTTGGCAAATATCAATAAAACTGAATAAAAAAAATAATTTCCAAATTCAGTAGATCATCCAGCTTTTTTGTGGGATGTATATGTTATCTGGATGTGAATTGATTGATGCCGAAAATATCAGCCTGCCGAGCCAGAATATGAAGGTTGTTGGCGAGTGAGTCATAAACTTCATATTCTGTCGCGCATGCTGATATTTTTCAGCATCAATTATATTCAGATGACATGTTTATTATCCTTAAATCAAACGTAAACACAGATACATCTATAGGTTTCGATATTTGTATTTTCACAGGAAAAATCACATGATTCCAAATATTCAAAATACGCTTCCTCAAAACCTGTCTATAGTGGTCACCTGGGGGAGATTGACAAAATGACCACTATATACAGGTGACCTTTATATGAAGGGTTTTGATTTTTCGACAATATATTGCACATTAATAGTTGTAAATAAGCATGTTTAATTACATGTTATGTTTTACTGTTTAATTACATGTTATGTTTTACTGTTTTACTTGTTATCTTGTTTCTGTCGTAATGTTACTCTTGTTTACATTTATTGTTGATGAAATTATCTCAATATGATATAATTTGAATAAAACATACAAATAAATAAATAAAGATATCTAATAAACAAAAGTACAATTTCCAGTAACACAACGTTGAACTGGAAACATTGTTTTCAAAACTGTCCTTTATGTAATTTACTATTAAAAAAATGCATAGTGTTTGTTTATTTAGTTAATTAAATTAATCAATCCATTTTGTAACACCTCAGGATTTTTAGTACATTTGAGAAAAATACTGATCTTCCGAATTCACTTGCGGTATTATTTTAAAAATGAATTTACCGTTATACAAAAGTTTTATGCTGAAAATTACTAATAAATGATGACCGCTGACCACATTGAACAAGCGATTGCTATATCGAATTGAATTATATAATATAGCAAAACACACTGAGAGAGCACGAAAGTGGCCGTTATGAGCAGGTGACCATTATATAAAGGTGACCGTTACAGCAGGTTTGACTGTAGTTTGCAAATATACCATTCATTTTTACAGGTTTATATAAATGTTAAGATTGTTGAATTTTTTCCTTTAATGGTGATATTCATTGTTGTTTTTTTTATTACAAACATCAAAGTTGGCAATAGGATTCACTCATTTTGATTAAAGGTTTTGATTACCAATTCTGTTACGGTTTAGAAAACTTAAAGGTCACGACCTCACTTATGACGTAAAAATAACGTAGTCTCAGCAAACGTTATCAAGAATTGTGTCAAGTACATTTTTGTAGGACGATGTTTGTTGATATTGCTGACACGACAGTTTCTAATTTGATATATGTTTAAAAAAATAAAATGTTAACTAGCTAATGGTGTCGATGAATTTTATTTACTTTTGTCATCTTCACAGGAGAATTTGGTGATAACTCCTGCTCACTGTTGATAAGTCCAGCTCAGCTCACACGAACTTTGATGCAAGTTTTGCTTATGGAATTAGCAGGTAGATATAGCGGGAGGGAAGGATGATAAGATAATGTTAGCTTTCCAAATTCAGTAGCTGATACAGCTTTTTTGTTAGATGATAATGTTAGCTTTTCAGATATGGTTGTTTTAATTTTCTAAATTTTCTTCTTTTCAGAGAAATTCAATTGTTAAAGAAGCTATGCCACAAAAATGTAGTTCGACTGGTGGATGTGATCTTTGTTGATGAAAAACAAAAAATGTATCCTTTGCTGAGATAATTTTAGTTATGGCCAAGTATTTTTTGACGAAGTTCAAAAGAGATATAATGTAACACAACCGGATCGGTGATGTAATCGTTGGCATACTATCCTTCAGTGCGGTAGATCGTGGGTTCAAGCCCTGTCCATCGGGTCAATTCAAAGACTATAAAATTGCACACAGCATTAAGGAGAAAAAGCAAAGACTGGTTGGCTCGGAATCAGGATAATGTGTCCGAGTGAGGCGACATATCTACCCAGACTGTTGTTTCAGTGAGCTAGCACTATAAAAATCCAACTAAGCGTGTTGGTCTAGTACAAAGTGGATCTCATCATAGTCTCATTGAAAATTAACTTGTTCTCGCCATGATATAGCTGAAAAATTGCTGAGTTGGCGTTAAACAACAATTACTCACTCACTATTATGTAACAGCCACTTTTAATGAACTGTTTCTCATTAAAAGATGCTAAAAACATTTTTGATTTTCTAAGAATGGGGCATTCTTTCAACATGGGTCATGTATGATGCAATCACTGGAAATTTGATTTGGGGGTTAGATTAAAGTGGTAGAATAATTCTTAGGAAATCTGGTAGGTGCAGAAAAATGAGAGCTGTAAATATTTACATATATACACAGTCAACATTGTGTCAATAAATTAGTCTTGAATGTCATAACCCATTATTATTCATATTTAAATAATTATTTATATGACTACTTACAACAAGGTTTTCAGTTACTAGTAATTTGTGGAGGAAACTTTAGAAAATTTTCAACTGACAAAGTTTTATCACATAGAGTTATATCAAGTACCCCTCGTCACAGACAGGAATACTAACCACAAACTTGAGTGGTTATTGACTCTGATTTCATATTAGGATGTAAATCCAACCATGAAATTCAAAACTTATTCCTTAACATAAAACAGGTACATGTTCTTGGAATATTGTGTTTGTGAGCTGCAGGAAATGTTAGAGAGTGCTCCAGACAAAAAGTTTCCAATTTTTCAGGCACATTAGTAAGTAAAGAGAACTTCAGGCAAATTTTGTTCTCAGAAATTTTAGAAATTACAGAGAGAGTCTCCAGAAAAACAGTTTCAAATATTTCAGGCACATTGGTAAATAGAGAGTGCTCTGGACAAAAAGTTTCAAATCTATTAGAAATGGTAGTAAGTAATGAAAAGTTTCAAATATTTAAGAAACAGTAGTAAGTAAAGACTTCTCCAGACAAAATATTTAAATCATTTCAGAAAGTTAAGTAATTACAGGGAGAATGCTCCAGACAAAAAAATCAATAATTTCAGATATGTTAGTAGGTAGTGATTTCTCCAGTATTTCAGGCATGTTGGTAAATAGATAGTGCTCTAGACAAGTTTCCAATACTTGATCTACTTCACAAAAAAGTTTACAATAATTAAAGTACTTCGATAAGGAAAGACATTTTGATCATCTCCTCTGAAACTCTAGGACCAATTGAAACCAAATTGTGCAGGAATGATGTTTGTTAAATCCTCTACAAAAAACCATAAATTCTTTTTTAATGTCATTACAACTTGCTTGCCATTGGCTGAAAATTTAAAAATCTTCTACTCTGAAAGTACAAGTCCAGACCAATTAGTTTGTAACTTAGTGCAAATGATGTTGGATCTTGTACAAAGATTTAATCTTGTCTCAGATATTACATACTTATTTTAACCTCATTTTGTACACAGTCAATAGGGGATGTGATGTAATAGTCTAGTATATTAATTTTATTTTCTGTTTATACAGTTACTTTAAACAGTTAGTAGAAGGACTGATATTCCTACACAGTAGAGGTATTGTTCATAAAGATATAAAACCTGGAAACCTCCTGTTATCTACTGACGAGACATTAAAAATCACAGATTTAGGAGTAGCAGAGGTAAGTGTCTCAATAAGAATCATAGGTGAGATAATACACTTATCCAAGGTAGATACAAAATAATGTTCCTTTTGACCCTTATTTATTGTATCCCTTTCACAACTTAATAATGGCAGAGGACAATTTTTATGATGACTCCATGTATTGCTTCAATTTAGCATATCCAGCAACTTGAAGCAAACAACCACCTGTCTGGGCTATCACTCTTAATCGTTGAACACAAAACAGGAACACAACATATGCTGATGGAAATCCAAATTCTGACTTGGTATTGGCACAAAAATGAGGTGGGATTAAACAGATAAAAAGCCATACACTAGCACTAAAATGAATGACAACATGGTAAATATTAATATAATATGGAATGAAAGATAAATGTACTTATTTAATTACTAGTTGGACCTTCCAGTTCTACCAGCAAACTATATATTTAGCAAAGAAAACAAGCCTGGCTAGTATTTTGAGTACCAGTATACACAAATGTCAGAATTTTAGTTTTACTTTTTGTGATTGTATACTTGTAGGAGATAGAACTACACACAGAAGATGACACATGCCATACAAGTCAAGGTTCTCCTGCATTCCAGCCTCCAGAAATAGCTAATGGTCATGAATGTTTTCCTGGTTTCAAAGTGGATGTTTGGTCTAGTGGTGTTACATTGTTAGTCTTGATGTTTTGTATAGTTTATTTCCGACATCTTAATATGTCTCCTCTACCTCATTCTGAGGAAGATGTATTGTTTTTGTCCTGTCAGTTTTAGAGGTTTCAGTAAGCGACTCCTTGGACATTTTATTTTGCACTGACACGTAGGAACAACAAAGACTTAAAATACAGAACCTGGTCCAAGTAATCAACACAATGGACTGCATTATAAGATTATTTAAAGACAAAAACTGTAACTGGCATTTTTTCCAGCTCTTAATAAAATATCAATCAGGAGATGAATAGCAAAAAAACTTTTTATTGTTTTTATCCGACCACAAATTGTTAAGCAATGATCCTGATTCCAAACAAGAAACCTAGAGGTGCCAAAAATGGTCTTCAACTTGTGATTGGATCAAGCTGCTACTAGACATAACCTTTTATTTATTCTGATATTGGTGGTTTATTTTGAATGCTTTGTAATGTCTTTTCTTTTTATGGACGTAAATACTAGTACATTTGTATATTAATATAATTAATTATTATGTTCATTTTATGTTCTTTTTTCTTCAGGTACAACATGACAACTGGACTGTATCCCTATGAAGGAGACAATATATATAAATTATTTGATAATATAAGCAAAGGAAAATACTCGATACCAGACTCCGTAGATAATGTTTTAACTAATTTATTGGAAGGTAAGAATTTGTTGAATAATTTCGAAAATAAGAAGACAACCAACCATGTTCTTTTAATTTTATCGGCCTATAAAGTTTGTCAGTTATATGAGGCAGATTAGTGGTTTCTTCTAGATACTCTGCTTTTTCTCTACCAATAAAAGAATAAAAATAAAATATGTTAAACAGCCATTTTCATAATCTTAATCCTTGGTCCCTATGGTGAACAGAGCTGCCCATCGCATCCCAGACGGTGGATAGGGGATGCCCTGTCGATGGATTGGTTGTTGGTTTATTATAAGGAAAGCCTGACTAACATAGTGTGTCCTGTGTTTGGAGAGGGCTATGCTCCTTACAACTTGCTTGTGTGATTGGGAAATGTGTACCTGGATTGTAATAGCTACAAAAATTTTGATTTTATTGTCGGTGCTCAACTCGCCGTGCTTTTCCAGTAGCCAGCAGAGATATAGTTGTTGATAATTTATTTCTCTTGTGATGCCAGTTTAAAAAGTTTTACCTGGATAAATTTTGATTTAAGAAACATAGTATCTCTCCCATTCCTTTACTCTTAAGGAGCTGTCGTGGCCATGATTGTATGGTAATTGGATTTACAACTACCTATGCAATCAGTGCCTATCACTACTGATGTTGTGAGTTCGAATCTCGATCAGGGCGAGGTGTACAACATTATGTGATAAAGTTTGTTAGTGACTTGTGACAGGTCTTTACTTTTATGTCATTAGTTTTCTTTGTGTACTCTGGGTTCCTCCACAAATATAACTGACAGCCATGATATTACTGAAATATTGTTGGAAGTGGCATTAAACACCATAACCCCCCCTACTTATTTTTATGCCCAGCATGTGATGGCATATAGTTTTCCAGTCTTTTGTTAATCCAGCTTCACTTTGTAAATACAACTCCTCTGAGGTTGTTGGTCTTGATAGCTTTCTTATTTGGTAGAATAATTGATCATGATGTGTAGTTGATCATATTATCCCCCCATTTTGATTCACCAATTTTGTAGAAGTGAAAAGACTAACATTTTCATGCATTTTCAATATAGTTATACTTTGTTAACACAGCTTCTCTGAGGTTGTTGATCCGATAGCTTTCATATTTGGTAGTATGATTGATCATGATGTGTAGTTGATGTTATTATACTTCTCATACTTTTTTCTATATAAATTTTATTGCAATAAAAATACTATTTCCATAGTTTCATTCAATTGTCTGAAAAGTACTATTCACCGGTGAATAACACAAATGACTATTCACCGGCCGGTGAATAGCACTTTAATCACATGTTTTTTGTTGTTGTTTTTTTAAATTAATTTCTTCTTCAAATGCACATGAAAATGTATTAGTTTTAAAAAGCATTAATAAAGTAGACTAGAAATCCATCAGAAAAGGACCTAATTTAGAATTTTGAATTGCACAGTTGTTCAGTATAATACAACACTTATAGACTTGATATTCAGGTAATAGCACTTTAATTGTCCCCTCTGTACAGAGGGGACAATAAAAGTGCTATTACCCTCATACCCAGTCAATAAGTGTATAATATTATCCCACCATTTTTATTCACCAATTTTGTAGAAATGATAAGACTTTAACCTTTTCATGCATTTTCAATATAGTTATCCTTTGTGAACACAACTTCTCTGAGGTAATTGGTCTGATAGCTTACATATCTGGTAGAATTATTAGTTTTGATTTGTAGTTAGATCCTATTATTTGGCAGGGCATAGTGTTTTATATACATAGTAAATTTTTGTTGAAAAATGTGGGTAGTTACAGGATAGTTTTGGGGCTGGATAATCATTTCTTACAGACTGTAAATAAACTGTTAACTAAAATACATCTCCACTATCAAAACTGCTCAGTGTAAAATATGTGGGGGTGGGACATGCTATTGTTATGACATTGCCCTGTTTTCTATCGGAGTAATTTTGAGACTAGAGTTTGGTTTTTTTTGTAATTTGTTTATTTTTAAAATTTTGAGACAGAGTTATTCCCCTGTATTTGTATTAAAAATGATAAATTAGTGGTTTATTATACAGGAATACCATTAGAGAAAGTCATAGGTAAGTTTAATGATGCCAAAGTGATAATCAGAAGCTGTTATTGAAGGACAGACAATGCAATGGCCAAAAGAATTAAAAAAAATTCTTAGCGAACTTCCTCAACTTCTAATTCTGGATGCTGATATTGTCTATATTCAGTGTAACAAGTTTGAATATAATTGTCTTGTATTTGTTTTATTACAGGCATGTTAACTTATGAAGCAGAAAAGAGAACGAGTATTGAAATGGTTAAACAACATGAGTAAGTTTAAAATATGGACATGTTTTCTAGTAACCGTAAAAGACTGCACATTATGGTGTGTCTATGGTCGTTTTTATTTTTTCATCTGTAGACATAAAGTTGACAACAATAAATTAAGTTCTGTTTGACTCTTTCTTCAGACATCCTTGGCACAGAGGTTCAGATTGATTTAAAGGATTCTACTTGCTTCCAAACAAGAGTAGCTCAATGAGTTAGGTAGTTGGATTACCTAACAACTCATTCAAGCCTATCACAAATACGGTGTGGATTTGTGCCTGGCTTTGTAAATTACAAAAAAGGGTGCACTGGACTCGCAGCCTTAAGTGATAAAGTTTACCAGTTGCTTGCCCATGGTCGGTGGTTCTCTCCGGGTACTCTGGTTTCTTCCACCACTAAAATTGGTAGCCATGATATAACTGAAATATTGCTGAAAGTGGCATTAAACTCAATCAATCAATCAAACAAGAGGCCCACAGATACACTAGATGATATATGAATGTTAAAACTCTAACCACAAGTTAAACTACTACATAAAATAATAAATATAAAAAACATTTTTACATTTTTTGCATTGAAATTAACATTTTTCAATAAAATTCAAAATTGAAACAAGTGTGTATCAATGAGTATGATAGTTAATTAGGTGCTATTAACATACAAGAATGTTAGTTAATGTAGTCATTGTTTGATCTCTCTGTCTGAAAAATACTATTATTAATTATTTAGTTGAGTCACAATTCAGTCATACACAAGGCCTTGTACCTATGCTAATTCTACATGGATTATATGAATATTGTAAATTGTAAATCATAGCTGCATGGCCATTTTGTTCTCAGAATATTTAGTCATTACTTGTATGGGGTAAAGAAGATTAAATTCTCACCATTTCTTTTTTGATTGTGATAAATATACAGATAATAGGGAAATATTATTTGATAGTCTTAATTGGCTACCTTCTAACATTAATATTGATGTAAATCTACTGACAAAAGCTAGTGATTTCCTAACATATCAAGAAAATACAACTATTTTTAAACATGCTTTTAAATATATTAAAGACTCCAAACAATTGTCTAAATGATCTAAAGAACCAACACACATCTCCAAAAGTATTTATTCTCCTTTCTTTTCTTTCGTATATTGTCTAAGCCTATGTTTTTGTATATAATCATTCTTATTTATCTCTATGCATATTATATACATATTATATCATTTAATTGCACATGCTAATACATATTGTAAATAATTGTATTCAGGAGAAGACTTCATAAGTTGGAAAAACTGGTGTCCGATCCCTATTTGTTATATTTAGCAAATAAAAATATGTTTAAACTATTACTAAGAAGATTAAAAAAAAACGAAAAAAAAAGCCAATAGGATTTGATAATTGTAGAAATGATTTTAAATTTACAGTTGGGTTAAGAAGAAGCATCCTAAGACATTAGGTTATGTTAAGTTCCCACCCCATAGAGATGGTTTAGATAATCACCGTAGTATGTCAGTGATCAAGTACCTTGATGATTATCACTGTCCTGAAGAAGATGAGTATGAGGATGATTTTGAAGAAGACTTTCATATACAGCAAAATAGTATGTAACTTTAATGTTCAAAACTTACCTAAACACATCAGTGTTGTAATGGTTAAATGCTTACCTCGTTGTGGTAGATTGTGGTTTTTGAGCATGGTCGAGTCAAACCAAAGGCTTGTATGATTTGTATTTGCTTGCTGCTTCTCCACTAAGCTTTAATTTAAAGCATGCAGCATTAACGAGTAAGAACAAACACGGGTTGACCTGTAATCAGGAAAATCTGTCACAAGTCTACCCGTAATCAGGATAATCTGTCGCATGTCTACCCGTGGAGTGTTGACCCGTAATCAGGATAATCAGTCACATGTTTACCCGTGGAGTGTTCTTTCAGTGAGCTAGCATTATAAAAATCCAACTAAGCATGTTGGTGTAGTGCAAAGCGGAAACCATCATCTCACTGAAATTAGATTGTTTTCGCCATGATATAGCTGAAACATTGCTCATTTGGTGTTAAACAACAATCACTCACTCATATCATTCACTCATTCAAGACTTAAAATATTCTAATCTGAAGTATCATATTATTTTTGCTTAAAAAATAATTTTGGTTGACTAGTCACAATTTCAGAAATATTTTTGAATATGTACATTGAAGCCTGTCTAAACAGAACCCTGAATAAATCAAAATCCTGTATAACCAGAACTTTTAAGTAAAGTTCCAATGGAGGAAATTATTGCTAATTTAACTTGCATAAACTGAATAACTTCTAATCACAAAAGCTGGTACCAAAAAGGTTCAGTTTAGACAGGATTCACTGTATAAGATAAGTGTTGTCAGTAGAATTTGGAATAGGTGGCAATATTTTCCGGATAGGCGGAAGGAAAATCCAGCCGGGGTCAGTGGGTCGTTCAGGCCCCCTGACACTGACGACAAAATGATGTAAAATCCTGCATTCTGGGCCATTCCTGGGGCTAAAATTACTTAATTTCTTGTCCTATATTTTACTACATAAACTTGAATTATTGTTGCTTAATATCCATCAAGTGATTAAATTTTTAGTAAAAAAAGATTAAAAGGGACAGTACTTTTTTGTTGATTAAATTCCAGAAAAAGTTTCAATAAGCAACAAGTTTTATTAATAAATTTCAGATTCATTGTCACTATCAGCTTGGTCATTGTTTAGTAAGTTTCTATTTTTGTTGGTATCAATTAGAGTTTTCACAATTTTTAGTTTTGTAATTTATCTTTTGTACCAGAAAAAAACTTACAATAATGTTTGATTTGAAACATTACATTTTTATCTTGTTTTAATTTGCATTTGGATTTATTTATGTTTGACCCAAATTAAATTTATTGGGTTTATTCCTTGCACAGACTGATAATTACATTTCTTTTGTTAACGTTCACGTATGTTCTTATTGGTACATGTTTTGGTTTGATCTAACATTTATAGGACCCGGTTCCTCTTTTTACAAAAAAGATCACCACAGCAGTATTGATCAGAAGCTTGAATGAAAGATGGTATCTGAAGATCATATACACACTCTTCTTATCCTTTTGGATCTTTGCAGAAGTGTCTCTTTGAGATCTGCGTCCACAGGGACTTCAGCTTGCCTTTTCCTTAAAAAAAAGTTGCGTATGTCCATTGCGGTCCATACCGGATGTTTCACTAAATGTTAGGTGCGTGTGCACAATTTTATAAATAGTGACTAAATATATACTAAAGGGGATTTCCAAATGGGAGCTGATATAATCGATGATGTTGATTTATACAATGTAAATATTGAAATATATTGGAATATGGATTTTTCTGTCCCATTTTTTTTTACTCATTGAAAAATAGCCGGCAAGGAAAGGACAATTACCAGTGAAAATTGCAGGCTGCCGGCTTTTAACGACATCACTGGGTAATTGGGTGATCTTAATCCATGCTTAGTTTTAAAGAAGTTGGGAAAAATATCCAAATTAGGAGTAACAGCATGCTAAAATTAGCTCAGTGATCGTCTCGTCCACTTTATGGTCGATACATTTAACTTTTATTAAATGGTAAGCATTGTTGCATAATGTGTTTAATGCATATGATTCCTGAAAGACAAAAAAACCCAACTAATATTGAAACTAGATTCAGTAATTTTTGCATAATTTTTTTTAAGACCAGTGACAAAAATGCATGGTAAAAATATTTGGATTGTCGTAAATATTAAATATGAAAGAATATATTGGTAAAAATATTTGGAGTGTCGTAAATATTAAATATGAAAGAATATATTGGTAAAAATATTTGGAGTGTCGTAAATATTAAATATGAAAGAATATATTGGTAAAAATATTTGGAGTTTCGTAAATATTAAATATGAAAGAATATATTTGGTAAAAATATAAATAAATTTAGTAAATACCAATAACAGGTGAAATATTGGTAAAATAATTTTATACATTAATTTTATAATACTTTAATTAAATCTTAAACTGGTTTCAATTTGGTCTACTTTTGATACACATCGTTGACATTGTGTATTTATTATTAGATCTTTTTTAGGATATGACTTACGTTAGCCTGATGGTTCACCATTAACAGGGGTTAAAGAAATTGACAAAATTAAATTAATAAACAAATATGTCTTATGTATGCGACCAACTCGCTCAGAAGAAAAATGTCTTTCTTCAATGTTTAATTAGTGGTCAATATATTTCCCCTCTCTCAAATATGTAATTCTTAATGACATATAATCCATATGAAATCACATTCCAGATGAAAAAAATACATCAGTGGTGGTGTAATGGATAGTTTGTTCCCCTCGAGAACAGTAGATCATGGATTTAAAGCCCAGTCAGGTCAAATCAAGGACTATAAATTGGTATTTGTTAATTCTCCACTAAGCATGCAGGCAGTAAGGATTAAGAGAAAAGATTGGTTGGCTCAGAATCAGGATAAAGTGTACGAGTTTATCAATATATCCACTTGTGGGCTGTTGTTTCACTAGCACTATAAAAAATGTGTTGGTCTTGTACAAAGCAAACATCAAAATGTAACTTGTTCTCATCATGATAATGATGATATAACTGAAAATTTGCTCACTTGCCATTAAAAAAGCAATCACTCACTCTAGATAAAAAAATAAACAAAACACATATGATATTTTTCACTTTATTATGAAACTATTAGGAAACTGTGATCAAAACACTCATTAATTTACACCTTTATTGCTTCTCAATTGATCTCATCCCAGAACATGTTTGTTTGTTTAATGGTGTTTAACACCACTTTCAACAATATTTCAGTTATATCGTGGCAGTCAGTTTTATTGGTGGAGGAAACTGGAGGACATGGAGACACTGGCAAACTTTATCACATAATGTCGTACACCTTGCCCTGATCGATATTCAAACTCACAACATCAGTGGTGATAGGCATTGATTGCATAGGTAGTTGTAAATCCAACTACCATATGATCACGGCCACGACGGCCCCTGTTCTAGAACATGACTATATTTATGAAAGGAAAGTTTGAACAGCGATATGCAGCCATTCCACCAATATCAACAAAATGAACATATGAATGAATTATTGACTATGCACAATCAAAGGGTGGCAAATCAAATACTTGTAATGTGTATTTATAATGTCAGGTTTAATTATTGTAATCGTATTCAGGTCGCAATTTTCGCATGAATAAACAAAATTGTAAAAATTTCCAAATTTACATTATTAAATGCAAATGAAAGATAAATTTAATTTCTACATTTTTTTGCAGATGGTAAGAAACCAGAAAACGATGTTGATGTTTCACCCATTCCAGATCCAAAGCACAAGAAACGGAAGACAAAAAGTGGACTTCTTAGCTCTTGTAAACAGTCATAGTATTCCATGTATTGTCATGTGTAAATCATGTGTGAGAGAGTCATGTGATATGAGAGGAGGTCATATGATGAGAAAATGATGGTCATGTGACTAGGGAGTTGCATTACTTTATGTTGATGGGAACCAAGTTACAGTAAAATCTATTTATCTGAATTTCTTAAGTTATTTAGCTACCTACTAACTATATTACAAAATGTGTACAATGAAATGTCTATAATACCCACTGGTAGTTTTATATCAGAATGGTACAACAGACTAATGATATAATAGTTTTATATATATACATACATTTATATAATCCTGAAATAGGTCATCCAGTTTAACTTGTACTAATTTATACCTATGACAATCTAAATGTTTAGGGTACTGGTAATAAAAATCTATGTTATCCTGCAGCTGTGTTATTATAGCAGTCAGAACGCATTGGCTACGTAAATGTTTGCTTTTTTACTGACAGTATATCACGTTTTCTCTGACCTCACAATTAGTTGTATTAGTATGTCATGTCAGACTATGATTTTGTGAATCTTTGACACTACTCTTTTCTTTTTGAATTTCAATGTTTTCTGTCATTTTTTATGAATTTGTAATAAGCATATCTACATTCATTGTTAATATATAATTAATTTGTATTTGACAAGGAACAGGTGAGAAATGTTCTTCAAGCCTTGAATTTCTACCTGTTCCTAATCTTTTTACAAATAAATGTTATATTCAGAGATATGTATATTCTATATGTCCTATGTTATTCCCCATAACATATATTTGATTTGATTCAGAGTTAGACAGTGTTACTCTTTGGTCATGTTATGGGTAGTTAAAATCTTTCAGACATCTAATAGACAATATAAAACAGTATAGTAAAATTAACTCTACTTTTAATGTTTCAATAAGAAATACAGTCATAATTTTATAATTTGCATTAATAAGTAACACGTATAACTTTATTGTGCTTAACTGACAAAAGTGACAATCTTACATGTTTTATCTGACTACAGTGTACGAGGGAAGTTAGATAAATATTTAAGGATTTTAAAACAGAATGACATATTTATTTATATCATTTTATATTATATATCAACACAAGGAGCATGGAAGTATCTCAGTTATAAACCTCATACAAGGTGCTACCATCATTATCATAAAGGTACACCATTCATTTTATAATGTTGCCATGGGGATATTGTTTGCATTTTGATATTGTAGAAAGTATACAATTTGGTAGTTTTATCATTTTATAGCAAAATATTTAGGCCACGCCAAAAAAATTCTTGTTCTTCGGATTTTCCAGACAAAAATAGTGAGGCGGGCGAGCAAATTATTTTTATTATTTTTTTTATGAAAATGATGAAGCAAAATTATTTTTTTCCCACAAAAGGAACTAGTTTTAATTGGTTGTGTCCAGTATATGATATCTTGAAAATATTGTGCAAAATTATAATGTGTAAAACAAATATGTGTGTCCTGGCTAAAACCGTTTGTATGGAAACCACTGTATTCTATATACATGTCGTTGATGATGAACAACATGGCGGGTGTTGTACAAGAAGCAGGAACTGCTAACCTTTCTGAAGCACCTGAGATTACCCAGTTTTTGTAGGGGTCTGTGTTGCTGTTCAATGTTTTTATTTAGTTTTTTATGGGATGTTGGTATTTGTCTTCTTGTGTCCCATTCTGTTTTTGTCCCCGAATTTCCCCTACTTTGATGAAACTTTCGTTTTCTTCCTTTTCCGTAAATAATTGTACTGTACATGTTACTACACTGGTTATGAGAATTAAGATACCGAACATTCAACTTCAACATTCAGAAATGTTTGATCGTTTCCTACAGTTTTTTCCAAACAATTCACCAAAGCTTGTCGATTTTTTCAAGTTGTATAGCGTATTTGGTTTGATTATTTTCCCATTTTCCCAAACAGAACTTAAAACATTCGTGGAATCATCCATAATTGCACATCTAACATGTGTCTAATCAGTTAATCGTCTGATACCATCGAAAAAAATGAACCGGAAATGTTTACTGCTAACAAAATATACGGAAAATACTGGACCGTCGAACAAGACATCAATTTGGTGTGGCCTTACCACTGATTTTGTTATTTGCTCTAAGTTATGTCTACCTTCTGATTTACATTTGATACATTGTTACTTAATTAATTGTTTCTTCAGTCTACTATCCTTTAACTTGTCTCTACAGTCAAATATCATTTTACATTGTCTACAGTCTACTATCCTTTTAACTTGTCTCTACAGTCAAATATCATTTTACATGGTTAACAGTCTACTATCCTGTAACTTGTCTCTACAATCAAATATCATTTTACATTGTCTACAGTCTACTATCCTTTTAACTTGTCTATACAGTCAAATATCATTTTACATTGTCTACAGTCTACTATCCTGTAACTTGTCTCTACAGTCAAATATCATTTTACATTGTCTACAGTCTACTATCCTTTTAACTTGTCTCTACAGTCAAATATCATTTTACATTGTCTATAGTCTACTATCCTTTAACTTGTCTATACAGTCAAATATCATTTTACATTGTCTACAGTCTACTATCCTGTAACTTGTCTATACAGTCAAATATCATTTTACATTGACTACAGTCTACTATCCTTTAACTTGTCTCTACAGTCAAATATCATTTTACATTGTCTACAGTCTACTATCCTGTAACTTGTCTCTACAGTCAAATATCATTTTACATTGTCTACAGTCTATTATCCTTTTAACTTGTCTCTACAGTCAAATATCATTTTACATTGTCTACAGTCTACTATCCTGTAACTTGTCTCTACAGTCAAATATCGTTTTACATTGTCTACAGTCTACTATCCTTTAACTTGTCTATACAGTCAAATATCATTTTACATTGTCTACAGTCTACTATCATGTAACTTGTCTATACAGTCAAATATCGTTTTACATTGTCTACAGTCTACTATCCGTTAACTTGTCTCTACAGTCAAATATCGTTTTACATTGTCTACAGTCTACTATCCTTTAACTTGTCTCTACAGTCAAATATCATTTTACATTGTCTACAGTCTACTATCCTGTAACTTGTCTCTACAGTCAAATATCATTTTACATGGTTAACAGTCTACTATCCTTTAACTTGTCTACACTCAAATATCATTTTACATGGTTAACAGTCTACTATCCTTTAACTTGTCTACAGTCAAATATCATTTAACATTGTCTACAGTCTACTATCCTGTAACTTACTATCCTGTAACTTGTCTCTACAGTCTAATATCATTTACATTGTCTACAGTCTACTATCCTGTAACTTGTCTCTACAGTCAAATATCATTTTACATTGTCTACAGTCTACTATCCTTTAACTTGTCTCTACAGTCAAATATCATTTTACATTGTCTACATTCTACTATCCTTTAACTTGTCTCTACAGTCAAATATCATTTTACATTGTCTACAGTCTACTATCCTTTTAACTTGTCTCTACAATCGACCATCCTTTTACGTTGTCTACAGTCTACTATCCTTGTACATTACCACTACAGTCTAATGTCTTTTTACATTGAGTTTTGCTCAGGGACTGATTTAATTTCTTATATGAATCCAAAATCATAGAAATTATTTTTGAATCAGCTTATTATTAATTTATGAAGAACATTTATTTTAATTCAGAAAGTTTCAGCTGGAATAAGGTTTAAATTACAAAATATATAATTTTTTATATTGATTCTAGCATGATTGTCATGTTTGTTGATATGACACAATTCCTCCCCTCACATTCTTCTGCACAGTAAGCAATAAACTATACTTTAAACTAGAATCAACATGCTATAGTAAATTATATGAATAAAAGTAGTGGATTGGCTCCATCAATGACATAGCATTTGATGAATCAATGAACCATTGTGGATAATAAAAAAAATTCTATCGATAGACTTTAACAATGTACATGTATATGACTGAACTGATGGGGATAAATCCATTAGCGGCTATAGCAAACTATAAATGAACCATTGTGGATAAGCTACATCAGTGGATTATAGCGATGTATACAAATGAACCATTGTGGATAAGCTATATCAGTGGATTATAGCAATGTATACAAACCTACCATTGTGGATAAATTTCATCAATAAGTTATTGCAATTTATATGAACATGCCATTGTGGATAAACTCATGAACATACTATGATAATTTATCTGAATACACCATTATAGACAATGTCAATATATCATATTAATTAACAATTGTTTTAATAAAAAGCTTTAAAACATAATCTTAAAATACATTACTCCATTTAACAGTCTACATGATGGTCATTTTGTTTTGACTCAGATAAATAAGATTTTACTGTATATGTTATAACTATTCCAGTATAAATTGATTTTGTTGATGCAGGGTGGTAAGCCCTGTATACATTTTGTTAGATTAAATATTGTTATTTTGCCTCTTATATTATTTTAATAAATTCTATTCATTTTATGATATTTATCAATTGTTTTTTGTTTATTTACTCTCCCCTCTTTGGGAGACATATTATTTTCGTCTTTTCCGTCCGTCCATCACAATAGTTTGTACGAGCAACTCCTATTTTTTAAATAGGAATTTCACAAAACTTTGCATGCTTGCTTATTACCATGTGAAGATTTGCATATCATTACAGAAGTTTGATCAGACCATTTTCAAAGGAGTTATTGCCCTTTTTTACTTAGAATAATTCATAAAAAAGTTTGTATCTGCAAATCTTCCTACATTTTAAATGTTAAAGAATTTTGATCTCACTATTATTTGAAGGAGTTATTGCCCTTTTTAAAATTCTTCTACATTTTAACTAGGCTTACAAGGTATCTTTCACAAAAGACGAAGTGGGGCCGTCGTGGCCGTGATCGTATGCTAGTTTGATTTACAACTACCTATGCAATCAGTGCCTATCACCACTGATGTGAGTTCGAATCTTGATCAGGGTGAGGTGTGCAACATTATGTGTTAAAGTTTGTCAGTGACTTACGACATGTTGGTGGTCTTCTCCGGGTCCTCCGGTTTCCTCCACCAATAAAACTGACTGCCATGATATAACTGAAATATTGTTGAAAGTGGCATTAAACACCATAAACCAAACAATCAAAAGATGAAGCATATGGTAGATGGGGAAGACATTTGTTTTTGTGTAAAAATAAACACTTTTAATATGTGATGTTTTTATCCATAGATATTCCTAATGTCACCTACATCCCAATTATAAGTTGTCCTAATGATGAATAATAACAAATTTACTTTTAAAAAGTATTGCATTTATAATATTTTGCAAGGTCTTCAACTTTCTCTACTTCCAAATTTCCAATATTTAATAGGTCATCTTCCCTTGATGGTACTGCTACCTACCTTCAAACAGTTAAATGTCCTTTCAACAAACTTCAACCAGACATGTATGATCTCTTGTCATCTGTTATCTTTAGTACGATGGGTTTGGGGTCATGTCAGCTCACCGTTTTGAGTTTAACGCCACTTTCAACAATATTTCAGTTGTGACGCGGTGGTCAGTCTTATTGGTGGAGAAAACCACTGACCTGCTGCAAGTCTGTTGCTCTATTCACAATATTTATGGTGATGTGTGAATGAAATTTTGTTAAGCATGTTTTACTCATTGTAAATATTACATATGATAACAAAATATTTGATGAAACATCCTCATGTCATTCTACTGAGTTTTTTGTTTATTAATATTTTAAAAAAATCCAACTTTTAACATTTTCAATTTTTGTGTTTGAGCCATCTTTTAACATCTATTAAAGCAAGTCTGTTCTTTTTTAATTACTTGGACAAGACACCACCATGTGCAAGTTTCTTTTTACTACAGTGGAGTTTGAATTGAAAAAGGAAACAATTGATTTTATCTTCCACCCAAAAAAAAAGTAGACATTTTATACAATAAATAACATCTTAACTACAAAGATGCCCAGATGTAGATGTAGCATTTATTGGTAGAAAAGTGTACCGCTCAACTTCATGCTAGGGGCAGTTTTACACACTCACCTTATGGTATGAGTTATTCTCAATGATGAAGACCTTACTGTGACTGAAATGTAGAACAGCAATAAAAGTACTGTTTCTTTACTTTAATTTGTGTTTAAGTGTAATGTTGGACAGTCTCTCATGTTCATGTACATCCATATCCTTTCTTACTACAAGTCGTTCCTTTACTTTAATTTGTGTTTAAGTGTAAAGTTGGACAGTCTCTCATGTTCATATACATCCATATCCTTTCTTACTACAAGTCGTTCCTTTACTTTAATTTGTGTTTAAGTGTAATGTTGAACAGTCTCTCATCTTCATATACATCTATATCCTTTCTTACTACAAGCTGTTCCTTTACTCTAATTTGTGTTTAAGTGTAATGTTGGATAGTCTCTCATGTTCATGTACATCCATATCCTTTCTTACTACAAGTCGTTCCTTTACTTTAATTTGTGTTTAAGTGTAATGTTGGATAGTCTCTCATGTTCATATATATCCATATCCTTTCTTACTAATTTCTACTTTTAAGTTTGCACATAAACTATTATTTTTATAGTAAAGTAACACTCTTATGGATTTGGGCTACATGTACATGACATAGTCAGGATATTAAAACATCAAATTCATTTTGAAGGACATTAGAAAAATTCATATGCACTTCTTAGATATATACAAAAAGAAATCAAATATTAGATACCTACATGTATATGTATACTTCTGTAAAACCTGACATATCTTTTATTTTAAAGCTTACAACTACTACACATAACCAGTACTTTTTGTACTTTCAAAGCTCTTACAGGGTGTCAAGTGATCCTATATTCCTATATTTTGTACTTTCAAAGCTCTTACAGGGTGTCAAGTGATCCTATATTCCTATATTTTGTACTTTCAAAGCTCTTACAGGGTGTCAAGTGATCATATATTCCTACATTTTGTACTTTCAAAGCTCTTACAGGGTGTCAAGTGATCCTATATTCCTACATTTTGTACTTTCAAAGCTCTTACAGGGTGTCAAGTGATCCCATATTCCTATATTTTGTACTTTCAAAGCTCTTACAGGGTGTCAAGTGACCCTATATTCCTATATTTTGTACTTTCAAAGCTCTTACAGGGTGTCAAGTGATCCTATATTCCTATATTTTGTACTTTCAAAGCTCTTACAGGGTGTCAAGTGATCCTATATTCCTACATTTTGTACTTTCAAAGCTCTTACAGGGTGTCAAGTGATCCTATATTCCTACATTTTGTACTTTCACAGGGTGTCAAGTGATCCTATATTCCTACATTTTGTAATTTCAAAGCTCTTACAGGGTGTCAAGTGATCCTATATTCCTACATTTTGTACTTTCAAAGCTCTTACAGGGTGTCAAGTGATCCTATATTCCTACATTTTGTACTTTCAAAGCTCTTACAGGGTGTCAAGTGATCCCATATTCCTATATTTTGTACTTTCAAAGCTCTTACAGGGTGTTAAGTGATCCTATATTCCTACATTTTGTACTTTCAAAGCTCTTACAGGGTGTCAAGTGATCATATATTCCTACATTTTGTACTTTCAAAGCTCTTACAGGGTGTCAAGTGATCCTATATTCCTACATTTTGTACTTTCAAAGCTCTTACAGGGTGTCAAGTGATCCCATATTCCTATATTTTGTACTTTCAAAGCTCTTACAGGGTGTCAAGTGATCCTATATTCCTATATTTTGTACTTTCAAAGCTCTTACAGGGTGTCAAGTGATCCTATATTCCTATATTTTGTACTTTCAAAGCTCTTACAGGGTGTCAAGTGACCCTATATTCCTATATTTTGTACTTTCAAAGCTCTTACAGGGTGTCAAGTGATCCTATATTCCTATATTTTGTACTTTCAAAGCTCTTACAGGGTGTCAAGTGATCCTATATTCCTATATTTTGTACTTTCAAAGCTCTTACAGGGTGTCAAGTGATCCTATATTCCTATATTTTGTACTTTCAAAGCTCTTATAGGGTGTCAAGTGATCCTATATTCCTATATTTTGTACTTTCAAAGCTCTTACAGGGTGTCAAGTGATCCTATATTCCTACATTTTGTACTTTCAAAGCTCTTACAGGGTGTCAAGTGATCCTATATTCCTACATTTTGTACTTTCAAAGCTCTTACAGGGTGTCAAGTGATCCTATATTCCTACATTTTGTACTTTCAAAGCTCTTACAGGGTGTCAAGTGATCCTATATTCCTACATTTTGTACTTTCACAGGGTGTCAAGTGATCCTATATTCCTACATTTTGTAATTTCAAAGCTCTTACAGGGTGTCAAGTGATCCTATATTCCTACATTTTGTACTTTCAAAGCTCTTACAGGGTGTCAAGTGATCCTATATTCCTACATTTTGTACTTTCAAAGCTCTTACAGGGTGTCAAGTGATCCCATATTCCTATATTTTGTACTTTCAAAGCTCTTACAGGGTGTTAAGTGATCCTATATTCCTATATTTTGTACTTTCAAAGCTCTTACAGGGTGTCAAGTGATCCTATATTCCTACATTTTGTACTTTCAAAGCTCTTACAGGGTGTCAAGTGATCATATATTCCTACATTTTGTACTTTCAAAGCTCTTACAGGGTGTCAAGTGATCCTATATTCCTACATTTTGTACTTTCAAAGCTCTTACAGGGTGTCAAGTGATCCCATATTCCTATATTTTGTACTTTCAAAGCTCTTACAGGGTGTCAAGTGATCCCATATTCCTATATTTTGTACTTTCAAAGCTCTTACAGGGTGTCAAGTGATCCTATATTCCTATATTTTGTACTTTCAAAGCTCTTACAGGGTGTCAAGTGATCCTATATTCCTATATTTTGTACTTTCAAAGCTCTTACAGGGTGTCAAGTGATCCTATATTCCTACATTTTGTACTTTCAAAGCTCTTACAGGGTGTCAAGTGATCCTATATTCCTACATTTTGTACTTTCAAAGCTCTTACAGGGTGTCAAGTGATCCTATATTCCTACATTTTGTACTTTCAAAGCTCTTACAGGGTGTCAAGTGATCCTATATTCCTACATTTTGTACTTTCAAAGCTCTTACAGGGTGTCAAGTGATCCTATATTCCTATATTTTGTACTTTCAAAGCTCTTACAGGGTGTCAAGTGATCCTATATTCCTATATTTTGTACTTTCAAAGCTCTAACAGGGTGTCAAGTGATCCTATATTCCTATATTTTGTACTTTCAAAGCTCTTACAGGGTGTCAAGTGATCCTATATTCCTATATTTTGTACTTTCAAAGCTCTTACAGGGTGTCAAGTGATCCTATATTCCTATATTTTGTACTTTCAAAGCTCTTACAGGGTGTCAAGTGATCCTATATTCCTATATTTTGTACTTTCAAAGCTCTTACAGGATGTCAAGTGATCCTATATTCCTATATTTTGTACTTTCAAAGCTCTTACAGGGTGTCAAGTGATCCTATATTCCTATATTTTGTACTTTCAAAGCTCTTACAGGGTGTCAAGTGATCCTATATTCCTATATTTTGTACTTTCAAAGCTCTTACAGGGTGTCAAGTGATCCTATATTCCTATATTTTGTACTTTCAAAGCTCTTATAGGGTGTCAAGTGATCCTATATTCCTACATTTTGTACTTTCAAAGCTCTTACAGGGTGTCAAGTGATCCTATATTCCTACATTTTGTAATTTCAAAGCTCTTACAGGGTGTCAAGTGATCCTATATTCCTACATTTTGTACTTTCAAAGCTCTTACAGGGTGTCAAGTGATCCTATATTCCTACATTTTGTACTTTCAAAGCTCTTACAGGGTGTCAAGTGATCCTATATTCCTACATTTTGTACTTTCAAAGCTCTTACAGGGTGTCAAGTGATCCTATATTCCTACATTTTGTACTTTCAAAGCTCTTACAGGGTGTCAAGTGATCCTATATTCCTATATTTTGTACTTTCAAAGCTCTTACAGTATGTCAAGTGATCCTATATTCCTACATTTTGTACTTTCAAAGCTCTTACAGGGTGTCAAGTGATCCTATATTCCTACATTTTGTACTTTCAAAGCTCTTACAGGGTGTCAAGTGATCCCATATTCCTATATTTTGTACTTTCAAAGCTCTTACAGGGTGTTAAGTGATCCTATATTCCTATATTTTGTACTTTCAAAGCTCTTACAGGGTGTCAAGTGATCCTATATTCCTACATTTTGTACTTTCAAAGCTCTTACAGGGTGTCAAGTGATCATATATTCCTACATTTTGTACTTTCAAAGCTCTTACAGGGTGTCAAGTGATCCTATATTCCTACATTTTGTACTTTCAAAGCTCTTACAGGGTGTCAAGTGATCCCATATTCCTATATTTTGTACTTTCAAAGCTCTTACAGGGTGTCAAGTGATCCTATATTCCTATATTTTGTACTTTCAAAGCTCTTACAGGGTGTCAAGTGATCCTATATTCCTATATTTTGTACTTTCAAAGCTCTTACAGGGTGTCAAGTGACCCTATATTCCTATATTTTGTACTTTCAAAGCTCTTACAGGGTGTCAAGTGATCCTATATTCCTATATTTTGTACTTTCAAAGCTCTTACAGGGTGTCAAGTGATCCTATATTCCTATATTTTGTACTTTCAAAGCTCTTACAGGGTGTCAAGTGATCCTATATTCCTATATTTTGTACTTTCAAAGCTCTTATAGGGTGTCAAGTGATCCTATATTCCTATATTTTGTACTTTCAAAGCTCTTACAGGGTGTCAAGTGATCCTATATTCCTATATTTTGTACTTTCAAAGCTCTTACAGGGTGTCAAGTGACCCTATATTCCTATATTTTGTACTTTCAAAGCTCTTACAGGGTGTCAAGTGATCCTATATTCCTACATTTTGTACTTTCAAAGCTCTTACAGGGTGTCAAGTGATCCTATATTCCTACATTTTGTACTTTCAAAGCTCTTACAGGGTGTCAAGTGATCCTATATTCCTACATTTTGTACTTTCACAGGGTGTCAAGTGATCCTATATTCCTACATTTTGTAATTTCAAAGCTCTTACAGGGTGTCAAGTGATCCTATATTCCTACATTTTGTACTTTCAAAGCTCTTACAGGGTGTCAAGTGATCCTATATTCCTACATTTTGTACTTTCAAAGCTCTTACAGGGTGTCAAGTGATCCCATATTCCTATATTTTGTACTTTCAAAGCTCTTACAGGGTGTTAAGTGATCCTATATTCCTATATTTTGTACTTTCAAAGCTCTTACAGGGTGTCAAGTGATCCTATATTCCTACATTTTGTACTTTCAAAGCTCTTACAGGGTGTCAAGTGATCATATATTCCTACATTTTGTACTTTCAAAGCTCTTACAGGGTGTCAAGTGATCCTATATTCCTACATTTTGTACTTTCAAAGCTCTTACAGGGTGTCAAGTGATCCCATATTCCTATATTTTGTACTTTCAAAGCTCTTACAGGGTGTCAAGTGATCCTATATTCCTATATTTTGTACTTTCAAAGCTCTTACAGGGTGTCAAGTGATCCTATATTCCTATATTTTGTACTTTCAAAGCTCTTACAGGGTGTCAAGTGACCCTATATTCCTATATTTTGTACTTTCAAAGCTCTTACAGGGTGTCAAGTGATCCTATATTCCTATATTTTGTACTTTCAAAGCTCTTACAGGGTGTCAAGTGATCCTATATTCCTATATTTTGTACTTTCAAAGCTCTTACAGGGTGTCAAGTGATCCTATATTCCTATATTTTGTACTTTCAAAGCTCTTATAGGGTGTCAAGTGATCCTATATTCCTATATTTTGTACTTTCAAAGCTCTTACAGGGTGTCAAGTGATCCTATATTCCTATATTTTGTACTTTCAAAGCTCTTACAGGGTGTCAAGTGACCCTATATTCCTATATTTTGTACTTTCAAAGCTCTTACAGGGTGTCAAGTGATCCTATATTCCTACATTTTGTACTTTCAAAGCTCTTACAGGGTGTCAAGTGATCCTATATTCCTACATTTTGTACTTTCAAAGCTCTTACAGGGTGTCAAGTGATCCTATATTCCTACATTTTGTACTTTCAAAGCTCTTACAGGGTGTCAAGTGATCCTATATTCCTACATTTTGTACTTTCAAAGCTCTTACAGGGTGTCAAGTGATCCTATATTCCTACATTTTGTACTTTCACAGGGTGTCAAGTGATCCTATATTCCTACATTTTGTAATTTCAAAGCTCTTACAGGGTGTCAAGTGATCCTATATTCCTACATTTTGTACTTTCAAAGCTCTTACAGGGTGTCAAGTGATCCTATATTCCTACATTTTGTACTTTCAAAGCTCTTACAGGGTGTCAAGTGATCCCATATTCCTATATTTTGTACTTTCAAAGCTCTTACAGGGTGTTAAGTGATCCTATATTCCTATATTTTGTACTTTCAAAGCTCTTACAGGGTGTCAAGTGATCCTATATTCCTACATTTTGTACTTTCAAAGCTCTTACAGGGTGTCAAGTGATCATATATTCCTACATTTTGTACTTTCAAAGCTCTTACAGGGTGTCAAGTGATCCTATATTCCTACATTTTGTACTTTCAAAGCTCTTACAGGGTGTCAAGTGATCCCATATTCCTATATTTTGTACTTTCAAAGCTCTTACAGGGTGTCAAGTGATCCCATATTCCTATATTTTGTACTTTCAAAGCTCTTACAGGGTGTCAAGTGATCCTATATTCCTATATTTTGTACTTTCAAAGCTCTTACAGGGTGTCAAGTGATCCTATATTCCTATATTTTGTACTTTCAAAGCTCTTACAGGGTGTCAAGTGATCCTATATTCCTACATTTTGTACTTTCAAAGCTCTTACAGGGTGTCAAGTGATCCTATATTCCTACATTTTGTACTTTCAAAGCTCTTACAGGGTGTCAAGTGATCCTATATTCCTACATTTTGTACTTTCAAAGCTCTTACAGGGTGTCAAGTGATCCTATATTCCTACATTTTGTACTTTCAAAGCTCTTACAGGGTGTCAAGTGATCCTATATTCCTATATTTTGTACTTTCAAAGCTCTTACAGGGTGTCAAGTGATCCTATATTCCTATATTTTGTACTTTCAAAGCTCTAACAGGGTGTCAAGTGATCCTATATTCCTATATTTTGTACTTTCAAAGCTCTTACAGGGTGTCAAGTGATCCTATATTCCTATATTTTGTACTTTCAAAGCTCTTACAGGGTGTCAAGTGATCCTATATTCCTATATTTTGTACTTTCAAAGCTCTTACAGGGTGTCAAGTGATCCTATATTCCTATATTTTGTACTTTCAAAGCTCTTACAGGATGTCAAGTGATCCTATATTCCTATATTTTGTACTTTCAAAGCTCTTACAGGGTGTCAAGTGATCCTATATTCCTATATTTTGTACTTTCAAAGCTCTTACAGGGTGTCAAGTGATCCTATATTCCTATATTTTGTACTTTCAAAGCTCTTACAGGGTGTCAAGTGATCCTATATTCCTATATTTTGTACTTTCAAAGCTCTTATAGGGTGTCAAGTGATCCTATATTCCTACATTTTGTACTTTCAAAGCTCTTACAGGGTGTCAAGTGATCCTATATTCCTACATTTTGTAATTTCAAAGCTCTTACAGGGTGTCAAGTGATCCTATATTCCTACATTTTGTACTTTCAAAGCTCTTACAGGGTGTCAAGTGATCCTATATTCCTACATTTTGTACTTTCAAAGCTCTTACAGGGTGTCAAGTGATCCTATATTCCTACATTTTGTACTTTCAAAGCTCTTACAGGGTGTCAAGTGATCCTATATTCCTACATTTTGTACTTTCAAAGCTCTTACAGTATGTCAAGTGATCCTATATTCCTACATTTTGTACTTTCAAAGCTCTTACAGGGTGTCAAGTGATCCTATGTTCCTACATTTTGTACTTTCAAAGCTCTTACAGGGTGTCAAGTGATCCTATGTTCCTATATTTTGTACTTTCAAAGCTCTTACAGGGTGTCAAGTGATCCTATATTCCTATATTTTGTACTTTCAAAGCTCTTACAGGGTGTCAAGTGATCCTATATTCCTATATTTTGTACTTTCAAAGCTCTTACAGGGTGTCAAGTGATCCTATATTCCTACATTTTGTACTTTCAAAGCTCTTACAGGGTGTCAAGTGATCCTATATTCCTACATTTTGTACTTTCAAAGCTCTTACAGGGTGTCAAGTGATCCTATATTCCTACATTTTGTACTTTCAAAGCTCTTACAGGGTGTCAAGTGATCCTATATTCCTACATTTTGTACTTTCAAAGCTCTTACAGGGTGTCAAGTGATCCTATATTCCTACATTTTGTACTTTCAAAGCTCTTACAGGGTGTCAAGTGATCCTATATTCCTACATTTTGTACTTTCAAAGCTCTTACAGGGTGTCAAGTGATCCTATATTCCTACATTTTGTACTTTCAAAGCTCTTACAGGGTGTCAAGTGATCCTATATTCCTACATTTTGTACTTTCAAAGCTCTTACAGGGTGTCAAGTGATCCTATATTCCTACATTTTGTACTTTCAAAGCTCTTACAGGGTGTCAAGTGATCCTATATTCCTACATTTTGTACTTTCAAAGCTCTTACAGGGTGTCAAGTGATCCTATATTCCTATATTTTGTACTTTCAAAGCTCTTACAGGGTGTCAAGTGATCCTATATTCCTATATTTTGTACTTTCAAAGCTCTTACAGGATGTCAAGTGATCCTATATTCCTATATTTTGTACTTTCAAAGCTCTTACAGGGTGTCAAGTGATCCTATATTCCTATATTTTGTACTTTCAAAGCTCTTACAGGATGTCAAGTGATCCTATATTCCTATATTTTGTACTTTCAAAGCTCTTACAGGATGTCAAGTGATCCTATATTCCTATATTTTGTACTTTCAAAGCTCTTACAGGATGTCAAGTGATCCTATATTCCTATATTTTGTACTTTCAAAGCTCTTACAGGGTGTCAAGTGATCCTATATTCCTACATTTTGTACTTTCAAAGCTCTTACAGGGTGTCAAGTGATCCTATATTCCTACATTTTGTACTTTCAAAGCTCTTACAGGGTGTCAAGTGATCCTATATTCCTATATTTTGTACTTTCAAAGCTCTTACAGGATGTCAAGTGATCCTACATTCCTATATTTTGTACTTTCAAAGCTCTTACAGGGTGTCAAGTGATCCTATATTCCTATATTTTGTACTTTCAAAGCTCTTACAGGATGTCAAGTGATCCTATATTCCTATATTTTGTACTTTCAAAGCTCTTACAGGATGTCAAGTGATCCTATATTCCTATATTTTGTACTTTCAAAGCTCTTACAGGGTGTCAAGTGATCCTATATTCCTATATTTTGTACTTTCAAAGCTCTTACAGGATGTCAAGTGATCCTATATTCCTATATTTTGTACTTTCAAAGCTCTTACAGGGTGTCAAGTGATCCTATATTCCTATATTTTGTACTTTCAAAGCTCTTACAGGGTGTCAAGTGATCCTATATTCCTATATTTTCAAGATTTTGCTATATTTCCTATGTTTGCCTAAAATGTCCTATATTACATCCGAAAATCCTATCTTTTTCCTAAACTATAAGAACAAAAAGTTAATGCTTTAATTTTGAGTGGAAATCATCATATAAACATGAGAAATAGACAAGATATTAATACTGATACTTCTATTGTTTTTAGTTGATCTTGTATAGCAACAGATACATTCATGTGACTTTTTCATTGTTGAATTTTCTTAGGGTTTAAATTCACATGATTGCTATTTATTTCAGTGTTGTCTTTGTGGTATATGTCCAGTGTTTAATGATACTGTTTTTATTTCATTTGTCAGTAAAAAACAACTGTAAAAAGGAGGGGAGGCATGGTTACAGGGGAGGTGGAGGCCATTTTTTTTTACATTAGATTTATCCTATAATTTCATCCAACACATCCTATTTACCTATATAATATTTGTCACAAGTGGCTTGACACCCTGCCTATATGTATACTTCTGTAAAACCTAATATATCTTTTATTTTAAAGCTCAAAACTACCAGTACTTTCAAAGCTCTTATTTATTGTATGTATCTGATGCTAGTATTACCTAAAATGACCTCACTGGAAAAAAAATACTTTCAAATTAGCAAATATTATTAAAACATGGACAATTTGTATTTTTATATTTGAATAATGGATTAAATATGTTTATCTAACTCCAGTTCTCTGCTTTTCACAAATTTTCTTGTGATAATAATTTGATGCAAATCTGTTTCTTAAAAGATAAATAAACTTATTATAAGTTATACATGAATTCCAAATATCTACAAGGGGCTGGGATCCGTAATCGTATTGTAGTTGGATTTACAACTACCTATGCAATCAGTTCATATCACCACTAACATTGTGAGTTTGAATCCTGCCAGGTCTTCTTCTTCTTCTTTCAATAAATGCATTCCTCTTTCCAGAGTATTGTCGCATTGAAAACTATATACATGTGGTCAGGTCAGCAACCTTCCATTTACAATTAAAATAAAAACTTTCCAGAAATGTACAATTAAAAACAAAGAAGTGGAAATTATGGAAGGCTGGTGTTTGTCAGGCTATGACGGAAGATGTCAATGGAGCCTGAGCTGACTAGGGTCTGTGGTAGGTTGTTCTAGAGTCTGATGGTGCTAGGGAAGAAGGAGTATTGATATGCTAGCACTCTGGTTGAAGGTTATCGGATGTTGTGTCCTCTGGTACCTGATCTGGATGGAATGAGATAGGTAATAGATGGTATTTCGATGAGATGGTAGGTAATGCGGTACATCATGATGAGTTTGGCTAGTTGGCGTCTGTGTTGTACTTGATACAACATTATGTGATAAAGTTTGTCAGTGACTTGATACAACATTATGTGATAAAGTTTGTCAGTGACTTGATACAACATTATGTGATAAAGTTTGTCAGTGACTTGATACAACATTATGTGATAAAGTTTGTCAGTGACTTGATACAACATTATATGATAAAGTTTGTCAGTGACTTGATACAGCATTATGTGATAAAGTTTGTCAGTGACTTGATACAACATTATGTGATAAAGTTTGTCAGTGACTTGCAGCAGTTTGTGGTTTTCTCGGTTTCCCCCACTAATAAAACTGACTGCCACCATCTAACTGAACCTAAACCAAATATGAATAAAGTAACAATTTTCCCACCTGAATCTTTCAACATTAGAATACCTTGGATTAAGCACACTACATAAATCAATGCTGAAATAGGATGGAAGGTGTCGTAAGCTTTCGTGAAGATGCTGACTATCAAAATGTTTTTTTTTCCAGTGTATATACGTGTAGCTATCTATTATGAATAAAAAATAATCAACTTCAGATTTACCACCTTTTTATTCTTCAAAATTTTACTTGAGTTCATTGAAAAAAATAGTGGTCTTTGATAAAGGATGTATACACGGTCCTTGGTTTGATGGACAACTGTAATTTGAAGTCATGAATTTTTTTTCTATTTAAGTCTTCTCTCCAACTGCACATAAAAATTGATATTTTGTTAAACAAATAATTTAAAAAAAATCGTATTGTGAATGACATTGAATTTAACAAATGAATACGAGTTATTCTCCTTCGTCTGCTAAAGAATTTGTTGTGTAATTTATATATTCAACGAAATATATGTTATTTTTAAAATAAAATAAAGATTTGTTTCCTGTAGATTCCAATTATCCGCGGTAAGTTTATTTGGTATATTCTTTTAGATAACTAGTTACTGATACCGCAAAGATGCCGGCTTATTTATGATATATTAACCACTAATACATCAAATCCATGCCAAGGGTAAATGTATACCCACTATGGGGTAGGAGGTGAAAACACATTGGTTACTTTTTAAAATGTATTCGAAGATTAAACTTATTTCTTCTTCTATATATCGCTTGTGAAATGTACATGCATAATTTCCCGTCCTTGTGTGAACTGACCAGGTACAAATGTCCGGATGCAATGTCCTGATCTTTAATTTTCATTGTAGGGTGATTTTCGAAATCAATCGTTACACTTTCGTAAGACCTGAAGTTAATTGTAAATTTGTCTCATTAAGGTCATCAGTATCTGTATCTTTACAGATCGCGGTAATAAATGCACTGGAAGGAGAGAGGTTGTTATATATGTATCTGTATCTGTATCTTTACAGATCACGGTTATAAATGCCACTGGAAGGAGAGCGGTTGTTATATATGTATCTGTATCTGTATCTCTACAGATCACGGTTATAAATGCCACTGGAAGGAGAGCGGTTTTTATATATGTATCTGTATCTGTATCTCTACAGATCACGGTTATAAATGCCACTGGAAGGAGAGCGGTTGTTATATATGTATCTGTATCTGTATCTCTACAGATCACGGTTATAAATGCCACTGGAAGGAGAGCGGTTGTTATATATGTATCTGTATCTGTATCTCTACAGATCACGGTTATAAATGCCACTGGAAGGAGAGCGGTTGTTATATATGTATCTGTATCTGTATCTTTACAGATCACGGTTATAAATGCCACTGGAAGGAGAGCGGTTGTTATATATGTATCTGTATCTGTATCTCTACAGATCACGGTTATAAATGCCACTGGAAGGAGAGCGGTTGTTATATATGTATATGTATCTGTATCTCTACAGATCACTGTTATAAATGCCACTGGAAGGAGAGAGGTTGTTATATATGTATCTGTATCTTTACAGATCACGGTTATAAATGCCACTGGAAGGAGAGCGGTTGTTATATATGTATCTGTATCTGTATCTCTACAGATCACGGTTATAAATGCCACTGGAAGGAGAGCGGTTGTTATATATGTATCTGTATCTGTATCTTTACAGATCACGGTTATAAATGCCACTGGAAGGAGAGCGGTTGTTATATATGTATCTGTATCTGTATCTCTACAGATCACGGTTATAAATGCCACTGGAAGGAGAGCGGTTGTTATATATGTATCTGTATCTGTATCTTTACAGATCACGGTTATAAATGCCACTGGAAGGAGAGCGGTTGTTATATATGTATCTGTATCTGTATCTCTACAGATCACGGTTATAAATGCCACTGGAAGGAGAGCGGTTGTTATATATGTATATGTATCTGTATCTCTACAGATCACTGTTATAAATGCCACTGGAAGGAGAGAGGTTGTTATATATGTATCTGTATCTGTATCTGTATCTGTATCTCTACAGATCACGGTTATAAATGCACTGGAAGGAGAGCGGTTGTTATATATGTATCTGTATCTGTATCTTTACAGATCACGGTTATAAATGCCACTGGAAGGAGAGCGGTTGTTATATATGTATCTGTATCTGTATCTCTACAGATCACGGTTATAAATGCCACTGGAAGGAGAGCGGTTGTTATATAGGTATCTGTATCTGTATCTTTACAGATCGCGGTAATAAATGCCACTGGAAGGAGAGCGGTTGTTATATATGTATCTGTATCTGTATCTCTACAGATCACGGTTATAAATGCCACTGGAAGGAGAGCGATTGTTATATATGTATCTGTATCTGTATCTCTACAGATCACGGTTATAAATGCCACTGGAAGGAGAGCGATTGTTATATATGTATCTGTATCTGTATCTCTACAGATCACGGTTATAAATGCCACTGGAAGGAGAGCGGTTGTTATATATGTATCTGTATCTGTATCTTTACAGATCACGGTTATAAATGCCACTGGAAGGAGAGCGGTTGTTATATATGTATCTGTATCTGTATCTTTACAGATCGCTGTTATAAATGCCACTGGAAGGAGAGCGGTTGTTATATCTGTATCTGTATCTGTATCTTTACAAATCACGGTTATAAATGCCACTGGAAGGAGAGCGATTGTTATATATGTATCTGTATCTGTATCTTTACAGATCACGGCTATAAATGCCACTGGAAGGAGAGCGGTTGTTGTATATGTATCTGTATCTGTATCTCTACAGATCACGGTTATAAATGCCACTGGAAGGAGAGAGGTTGTTATATATGTATCTGTATCTGTATCTCTACAGATCACGGTTATAAATGCCACTGGAAGGAGAGCGATTGTTATATATGTATCTGTATCTGTATCTCTACAGATCACGGTTATAAATGCCACTGGAAGGAGAGCGATTGTTATATATGTATCTGTATCTGTATCTCTACAGATCACGGTTATAAATGCCACTGGAAGGAGAGCGGTTGTTATATATGTATCTGTATCTGTATCTTTACAGATCACGGTTATAAATGCCACTGGAAGGAGAGCGGTTGTTATATATGTATCTGTATCTGTATCTTTACAGATCGCTGTTATAAATGCCACTGGAAGGAGAGCGGTTGTTATATATGTATCTGTATCTGTATCTTTACAAATCACGGTTATAAATGCCACTGGAAGGAGAGCGATTGTTATATATGTATCTGTATCTGTATCTCTACAGATCACGGCTATAAATGCCACTGGAAGGAGAGCGGTTGTTATATATGTATCTGTATCTGTATCTCTACAGATCACGGTTATAAATGCCACTGGAAGGAGAGCGGTTGTTATATATGTATCTGTATCTGTATCTCTACAGATCACGGTTATAAATGCCACTGGAAGGAGAGCGGTTGTTATATATGTATCTGTATCTGTATCTCTACAGATCACGGTTATAAATGCCACTGGAAGGAGAGCGATTGTTATATATGTATCTGTATCTGTATCTTTACAGATCACGGTTATAAATGCCACTGGAAGGAGAGCGATTGTTATATATGTATCTGTATCTGTATCTCTACAGATCACGGTTATAAATGCCACTGGAAGGAGAGAGGTTGTTATATATGTATCTGTATCTGTATCTCTACAGATCACGGTTATAAATGCCACTGGAAGGAGAGCGGTTGTTATATATGTATCTGTATCTGTATCTCTACAGATCACGGTTATAAATGCCACTGGAAGGAGAGCGGTTGTTATATATGTATCTGTATCTGTATCTTTACAGATCACGGTTATAAATGCCACTGGAAGGAGAGCGATTGTTATATATGTATCTGTATCTGTATCTCTACAGATCACGGTTATAAATGCCACTGGAAGGAGAGAGGTTGTTATATATGTATCTGTATCTGTATCTCTACAGATCACGGTTATAAATGCCACTGGAAGGAGAGCGGTTGTTATATATGTATCTGTATCTGTATCTTTACAGATCACGGTTATAAATGCCACTGGAAGGAGAGCGGTTGTTATATATGTATCTGTATCTGTATCTTTACAGATCGCTGTTATAAATGCCACTGGAAGGAGAGCGGTTGTTATATATGTATCTCTATCTGTATCTTTACAAATCACGGTTATAAATGCCACTGGAAGGAGAGCGGTTGTTATATATGTATCTGTATCTGTATCTTTACAGATCACGGTTATAAATGCCACTGGAAGGAGAGCGATTGTTATATATGTATCTGTATCTGTATCTTTACAGATCACGGCTATAAATGCCACTGGAAGGAGAGCGGTTGTTGTATATGTATCTGTATCTGTATCTCTACAGATCACGGTTATAAATGCCACTGGAAGGAGAGAGGTTGTAATATATGTATCTGTATCTGTATCTCTACAGATCACGGTTATAAATGCCACTGGAAGGAGAGCGGTTGTTATATATGTATCTGTATCTGTATCTCTACAGATCACGGTTATAAATGCCACTGGAAGGAGAGCGGTTGTTATATATGTATCTGTATCTGTATCTTTACAGATCACGGTTATAAATGCCACTGGAAGGAGAGCGATTGTTATATATGTATCTGTATCTGTATCTCTACAGATCACGGTTATAAATGCCACTGGAAGGAGAGAGGTTGTTATATATGTATCTGTATCTGTATCTCTACAGATCACGGTAATAAATGCCACTGGAAGGAGAGCGGTTGTTATATATGTATCTGTATCTGTATCTTTACAGATCACGGTTATAAATGCCACTGGAAGGAGAGCGGTTGTTATATATGTATCTGTATCTGTATCTTTACAGATCACGGTTATAAATGCCACTGGAAGGAGAGCGGTTGTTATATATGTTTCTGTATCTGTATCTCTACAGATCACGGTCATAAATGCCACTGGAAGGAGAGCGGTTGTTATATATGTATCTCTATCTGTATCTCTACAGATCACGGTTATAAATGACACTGGAAGGAGAGCGGTTGTTATATATGTATCTGTATCTGTATCTTTACAGATCACGGTTATAAATGCCACTGGAAGGAGAGCGGTTGCTATATATGTATCTGTATCTGTATCTTTACAGATCACGGTTATAAATGCCACTGGAAGGAGAGCGGTTGTTATATATGTATCTGTATCTGTATCTCTACAGATCACGGTTATAAATGCCACTGGAAGGAGAGCGGTTGTTATATATGTATCTGTATCTGTATCTCTACAGATCACGGTTATAAATGCCACTGGAATGAGAGAGGTTGTTATATATGTATCTGTATCTGTATCTCTACAGATCACGGTTATAAATGCCACTGGAAGGAGAGCGGTTGTTATATATGTATATGTATCTGTATCTTTACAGATCACTGTTATAAATGCCACTGGAAGGAGAGCGGTTGTTATATATGTATCTGTATCTGTATCTTTACAGATCACGGTTATAAATGCCACTGGAAGGAGAGCGGTTGTTATATATGTATCTGTATCTGTATCTCTACAGATCACGGTTATAAATGCCACTGGAAGGAGAGCGGTTGTTATATATGTATCTGTATCTGTATCTCTACAGATCACTGTTATAAATGCCACTGGAAGGAGAGCGGTTGTTATATATGTATCTGTATCTGTATCTTTACAGATCACGGTTATAAATGCCACTGGAAGGAGAGCGGTTGTTATATATGTATCTGTATCTGTATCTCTACAGATCACGGTCATAAATGCCACTGGAAGGAGAGCGGTTGTTATATATGTATCTGTATCTGTATCTTTACAGATCACGGTTATAAATGCCACTGGAAGGAGAGCGGTTGTTATATATGTATCTGTATCTGTATCTTTACAGATCACGGTTATAAATGCCACTGGAAGGAGCGCGGTTGTTATATATGTATCTGTATCTTTACAAATCACGGTTATAAATGCCACTGGAAGGAGAGCGGTTGTTATATATGTATCTGTATCTGTATCTTTACAGATCACGGTTATAAATGCCACTGGAAGGAGAGCGGTTGTTATATATGTATCTGTATCTGTATCTCTACAGATCACGGTTATAAATGCCACTGGAAGGAGAGAGGTTGTTATATATGTATCTGTATCTGTATCTTTACAGATCACGGTTATAAATGCCACTGGAAGGAGAGCGGTTGTTATATATGTATCTGTATCTGTATCTTTACAGATCACGGTTATAAATGCCACTGGAAGGAGAGCGGTTGTTATATATGTATCTGTATCTGTATCTTTACAGATCACGGTTATAAATGCCACTGGAAGGAGAGCGGTTGTAATATATGTATCTGTATCTGTATCTCTACAGATCACGGTCATAAATGCCACTGGAAGGAGAGCGGTTGTTATATATGTATCTCTATCTGTATCTCTACAGATCACGGTTATAAATGACACTGGAAGGAGAGCGGTTGTTATATATGTATCTGTATCTGTATCTTTACAGATCACGGTTATAAATGCCACTGGAAGGAGAGCGGTTGCTATATATGTATCTGTATCTGTATCTTTACAGATCACGGTTATAAATGCCACTGGAAGGAGAGCGGTTGTTATATATGTATCTGTATCTGTATCTTTACAGATCACGGTTATAAATGCCACTGGAAGGAGAGCGGTTGTTATATATGTATCTGTATCTGTATCTTTACAGATCACGGTTATAAATGCCACTGGAAGGAGAGCGGTTGTTATATATGTATCTGTATCTGTATCTTTACAGATCACGGTTATAAATGCCACTGGAAGGAGAGCGGTTGTTATATATGCATCTGTATCTGTATCTCTACAGATCACGGTTATAAATGCCACTGGAAGGAGAGCGGTTGTTATATATGTATCTGTATCTGTATCTCTACAGATCACGGTTATAAATGCCACTGGAAGGAGAGCGGTTGTTATATATGTATCTGTATCTGTATCTCTACAGATCACGGTTATAAATGCCACTGGAATGAGAGAGGTTGTTATATATGTATCTGTATCTGTATCTCTACAGATCACGGTTATAAATGCCACTGGAAGGAGAGCGGTTGTTATATATGTATCTGTATCTGTATCTCTACAGATCACTGTTATAAATGCCACTGGAAGGAGAGCGGTTGTTATATATGTATCTGTATCTGTATCTTTACAGATCACGGTTATAAATGCCACTGGAAGGAGAGCGGTTGTTATATATGTATCTGTATCTGTATCTTTACAGATCACGGTTATAAATGCCACTGGAAGGAGAGCGATTGTTATATATGTATCTGTATCTGTATCTCTACAGATCACGGTTATAAATGCCACTGGAAGGAGAGCGGTTGTTATATATGTATCTGTATCTGTATCTTTACAGATCACGGTTATAAATGCCACTGGAAGGAAAGTGGTTGTTATATATGTATCTGTATCTGTATCTTTACAGATCACGGTTATAAATGCCACTGGAAGGAGCGCGGTTGTTATATATGTATCTGTATCTTTACAAATCACGGTTATAAATGCCACTGGAAGGAGAGCGGTTGTTATATATGTATCTGTATCTGTATCTTTACAGATCACGGTTATAAATGCCACTGGAAGGAGAGCGGTTGTTATATATGTATCTGTATCTGTATCTGTATCTCTACAGATCACGGTTATAAATGCCACTGGAAGGAGAGAGGTTGTTATATATGTATCTGTATCTGTATCTTTACAGATCACGGTTATAAATGCCACTGGAAGGAGAGCGGTTGTTATATATGTATCTGTATCTGTATCTTTACAGATCACGGTTATAAATGCCACTGGAAGGAGAGCGGTTGTTATATATGTATCTGTATCTGTATCTTTACAGATCACGGTTATAAATGCCACTGGAAGGAGAGCGGTTGTAATATATGTATCTGTATCTGTATCTCTACAGATCACGGTCATAAATGCCACTGGAAGGAGAGCGGTTGTTATATATGTATCTCTATCTGTATCTCTACAGATCACGGTTATAAATGACACTGGAAGGAGAGCGGTTGTTATATATGTATCTGTATCTGTATCTCTACAGATCACGGTTATAAATGCCACTGGAAGGAGAGCGGTTGCTATATATGTATCTGTATCTGTATCTTTACAGATCACGGTTATAAATGCCACTGGAAGGAGAGCGGTTGTTATATATGTATCTGTATCTGTATCTTTACAGATCACGGTTATAAATGCCACTGGAAGGAGAGCGGTTGTTATATATGTATCTGTATCTGTATCTTTACAGATCACGGTTATAAATGCCACTGGAAGGAGAGCGGTTGTTATATATGTATCTGTATCTGTATCTTTACAGATCACGGTTATAAATGCCACTGGAAGGAGAGCGGTTGTTATATATGCATCTGTATCTGTATCTCTACAGATCACGGTTATAAATGCCACTGGAAGGAGAGCGGTTGTTATATATGTATCTGTATCTGTATCTCTACAGATCACGGTTATAAATGCCACTGGAAGGAGAGCGGTTGTTATATATGTATCTGTATCTGTATCTCTACAGATCACGGTTATAAATGCCACTGGAATGAGAGAGGTTGTTATATATGTATCTGTATCTGTATCTCTACAGATCACGGTTATAAATGCCACTGGAAGGAGAGCGGTTGTTATATATGTATCTGTATCTGTATCTCTACAGATCACTGTTATAAATGCCACTGGAAGGAGAGCGGTTGTTATATATGTATCTGTATCTGTATCTCTACAGATCACGGTTATAAATGCCACTGGAAGGAGAGCGGTTGTTATATATGTATCTGTATCTGTATCTTTACAGATCACGGTTATAAATGCCACTGGAAGGAGAGCGATTGTTATATATGTATCTGTATCTGTATCTCTACAGATCACGGTTATAAATGCCACTGGAAGGAGAGCGGTTGTTATATATGTATCTGTATCTGTATCTCTACAGATCACGGTTATAAATGCCACTGGAAGGAGAGCGGTTGTTATATATGTATCTGTATCTGTATCTTTACAGATCACGGTTATAAATGCCACTGGAAGGAGAGCGGTTGTTATATATGTATCTGTATCTGTAACTTTACAGATCACGGTTATAAATGCCACTGGAAGGAGCGCGGTTGTTATATATGTATCTGTATCTTTACAAATCACGGTTATAAATGCCACTGGAAGGAGAGCGGTTGTAATATATGTATCTGTATCTGTATCTTTACAGATCACGGTTATAAATGCCACTGGAAGGAGAGCGGTTGTTATATATGTATCTGTATCTGTATCTCTACAGATCACGGTTATAAATGCCACTGGAAGGAGAGAGGTTGTTATATATGTATCTGTATCTGTATCTTTACAGATCACGGTTATAAATGCCACTGGAAGGAGAGCGGTTGTTATATATGTATCTGTATCTGTATCTTTACAGATCACGGTTATAAATGACACTGGAAGGAGAGCGGTTGTTATATATGTATCTGTATCTGTATCTTTACAGATCACGGTTATAAATGCCACTGGAAGGAGAGCGGTTGTTATATATGTATCTGTATCTGTATCTTTACAGATCACGGTTATAAATGCCACTGGAAGGAGAGCGGTTGTTATATATGTATCTGTATCTGTATCTTTACAGATCACGGTTATAAATGCCACTGGAAGGAGAGCGATTGTTATATATGTATCTGTATCTGTATCTTTACAGATCACGGCTATAAATGCCACCGGAAGGAGAGCGGTTGTTGTATATGTATCTGTATCTGTATCTCTACAGATCACGGTTATAAATGCCACTGGAAGGAGAGAGGTTGTAATATATGTATCTGTATCTGTATCTCTACAGATCACGGTCATAAATGCCACTGGAAGGAGAGCGGTTGTTATATATGTATCTGTATCTGTATCTTTACAGATCACGGTTATAAATGCCACTGGAAGGAGAGCGGTTGTTATATATGTATCTGTATCTGTATCTTTACAGATCACGGTTATAAATGCCACTGGAAGGAGAGCGGTTGTTATATATGTATCTGTATCTGTATCTTTACAGATCACGGTTATAAATGCCACTGGAAGGAGAGCGATTGTTATATATGTATCTGTATTTGTATCTTTACAGATCACGGCTATAAATGCCACTGGAAGGAGAGCGGTTGTTGTATATGTATCTGTATCTGTATCTCTACAGATCACGGTTATAAATGCCACTGGAAGGAGAGAGGTTGTAATATATGTATCTGTATCTGTATCTCTACAGATCACGGTCATAAATGCCATTGGAAGGAGAGCGGTTGTTATATATGTATCTGTATCTGTATCTTTACAGATCACGGTTATAAATGCCACTGGAAGGAGAGCGATTGTTATATATGTATCTGTATCTGTATCTCTACAGATCACGGTTATAAATGCCACTGGAAGGAGAGAGGTTGTAATATATGTATCTGTATCTGTATCTCTACAGATCACGGTCATACATGCCACTGGAAGGAGAGCGGTTGTTATATATGTATCTCTATCTGTATCTCTACAGATCACGGTTATAAATGACACTGGAAGGAGAGCGGTTGTTATATATGTATCTGTATCTGTATCTTTACAGATCACGGTTATAAATGCCACTGGAAGGAGAGCGGTTGTTATATATGTATCTGTATCTGTATCTTTACAGATCACGGTTATAAATGCCACTGGAAGGAGAGCGGTTGTTATATATGTATCTGTATCTGTATCTTTACAGATCACGGTTATAAATGCCACTGGAAGGAGAGCGGTTGTTATATATGTTTCTGTATCTGTATCTTTACAGATCACGGTTATAAATGCCACTGGAAGGAGAGCGGTTGCTATATATGTATCTGTATCTGTATCTTTACAGATCACGGTTATAAATACCACTGGAAGGAGAGCGGTTGTTATATATGCATCTATATCTGTATCTCTACAGATCACGGTTATAAATGCCACTGGAAGGAGAGCGGTTGTTATATATGTATCTGTATCTGTATCTCTATAGAACACGGTTATAAATGCCACTGGAAGGAGAGCGGTTGTTATATATGTATCAGTATCTTTACAAATCACGGTTATAAATGCCACTGGAAGGAGAGCGGTTGTTATATATGTATCTGTATCTGTATCTTTACAGATCACGGTTATAAATGCCACTGGAAGGAGAGCGGTTGTTATATATGTATCTGTATCTGTATCTCTACAGATCACGGTTATAAATGCCACTGGAAGGAGAGCGGTTGTTATATATGTATCTGTATCTGTATCTTTACAGATCACGGTTATAAATGCCACTGGAAGGAGAGCGGTTGTTATATATGTATCTGTATCTGTATCTTTACAGATCACGGTTATAAATGCCACTGGAAGGAGAGCGGTTGTTATATATGTATCTGTATCTGTATCTCTACAGATCACGGTTATAAATGCCACTGGAAGGAGAGCGGTTGTTATATATGTATCTGTATCTGTATCTCTACAGATCATGGTTATAAATGCCACTGGAAGGAGAGAGGTTGTTATATATGTATCTGTATCTGTATCTCTACAGATCACTGTTATAAATGCCACTGGAAGGAGAGCGTTGTTATATATGTATCTGTATCTGTATCTCTACAGATCACGGTTATAAATGCCACTGGAAGGAGAGCGGTTGTTATATATGTATCTGTATCTGTATCTCTACAGATCATGGTTATAAATGCCACTGGAAGGAGAGCGGTTGTTATATATGTATCTGTATCTGTATCTCTACAGATCACGGTTATAAATGCCACTGGAAGGAGAGCGGTTGTTATATATGTATCTGTATCTTTACAGATCACGGTTATAAATGCCACTGGAAGGAGAGCGGTTGTTATATATGTATCTGTATCTGTATCTTTACAGATCACGGTTATAAATGCCACTGGAAGGAGAGTGGTTGTTATATATGTATCTGTATCTTTACAGATCACGTTATAAATGCCACTGGAAGGAGAGCGGTTGTTATATATGTATCTGTATCTGTATCTCTACAGATCACGGTTATAAATGCCACTGGAAGGAGAGCGGTTGTTATATATGTATCTGTATCTGTATCTCTACAGATCACGGTTATAAATGCCACTGGAAGGAGAGCGGTTGTTATATATGTATCTGTATCTGTATCTCTACAGATCACGGTTATAAATGCCACTGGAAGGAGAGCGGTTGTTATATATGTATCTGTATCTGTATCTTTACAGATCACGGTTATAAATGCCACTGGAAGGAGAGCGATTGTTATATATGTATCTGTATCTGTATCTCTACAGATCACGGTTATAAATGCCACTGGAAGGAGAGAGGTTGTTATATATGTATCTGTATCTGTATCTCTACAGATCACGGTTATAAATGCCACTGGAAGGAGAGCGGTTGTTATATATGTATCTGTATCTGTATCTTTACAGATCACGGTTATAAATGCCACTGGAAGGAGAGCGGTTGTTATATATGTATCTGTATCTGTATCTTTACAGATCGCTGTTATAAATGCCACTGGAAGGAGAGCGGTTGTTATATATGTATCTGTATCTGTATCTTTACAGATCACGGTTATAAATGCCACTGGAAGGAGAGCGATTGTTATATATGTATCTGTATCTGTATCTCTACAGATCACGGTTATAAATGCCACTGGAAGGAGAGAGGTTGTAATATATGTATCTGTATCTGTATCTCTACAGATCACGGTCATACATGCCACTGGAAGGAGAGCGGTTGTTATATATGTATCTCTATCTGTATCTCTACAGATCACGGTTATAAATGACACTGGAAGGAGAGCGGTTGTTATATATGTATCTGTATCTGTATCTTTACAGATCACGGTTATAAATGCCACTGGAAGGAGAGCGGTTGCTATATATGTATCTGTATCTGTATCTTTACAGATCACGGTTATAAATGCCACTGGAAGGAGAGCGGTTGTTATATATGTATCTGTATCTGTATCTTTACAGATCACGGTTATAAATGCCACTGGAAGGAGAGCGGTTGTTATATATGTTTCTGTATCTGTATCTTTACAGATCACGGTTATAAATGCCACTGGAAGGAGAGCGGTTGCTATATATGTATCTGTATCTGTATCTTTACAGATCACGGTTATAAATACCACTGGAAGGAGAGCGGTTGTTATATATGCATCTGTATCTGTATCTCTACAGATCACGGTTATAAATGCCACTGGAAGGAGAGCGGTTGTTATATATGTATCTGTATCTGTATCTCTATAGAACACGGTTATAAATGCCACTGGAAGGAGAGCGGTTGTTATATATGTATCAGTATCTTTACAAATCACGGTTATAAATGCCACTGGAAGGAGAGCGGTTGTTATATATGTATCTGGATCTGTATCTTTACAGATCACGGTTATAAATGCCACTGGAAGGAGAGCGGTTGTTATATATGTATCTGTATCTGTATCTCTACAGATCACGGTTATAAATGCCACTGGAAGGAGAGCGGTTGTTATATATGTATCTGTATCTGTATCTTTACAGATCACGGTTATAAATGCCACTGGAAGGAGAGCGGTTGTTATATATGTATCTGTATCTGTATCTTTACAGATCACGGTTATAAATGCCACTGGAAGGAGAGCGGTTGTTATATATGTATCTGTATCTGTATCTCTACAGATCACGGTTATAAATGCCACTGGAAGGAGAGCGGTTGTTATATATGTATCTGTATCTGTATCTCTACAGATCATGGTTATAAATGCCACTGGAAGGAGAGCGGTTGTTATATATGTATCTGTATCTGTATCTCTACAGATCACGGTTATAAATGCCACTGGAAGGAGAGCGTTGTTATATATGTATCTGTATCTGTATCTCTACAGATCACGGTTATAAATGCCACTGGAAGGAGAGCGGTTGTTATATATGTATCTGTATCTGTATCTCTACAGATCATGGTTATAAATGCCACTGGAAGGAGAGCGGTTGTTATATATGTATCTGTATCTGTATCTCTACAGATCACGGTTATAAATGCCACTGGAAGGAGAGCGGTTGTTATATATGTATCTGTATCTTTACAGATCACGGTTATAAATGCCACTGGAAGGAGAGCGGTTGTTATATATGTATCTGTATCTGTATCTTTACAGATCACGGTTATAAATGCCACTGGAAGGAGAGTGGTTGTTATATATGTATCTGTATCTTTACAGATCACGTTATAAATGCCACTGGAAGGAGAGCGGTTGTTATATATGTATCTGTATCTGTATCTCTACAGATCACGGTTATAGATGCCACTGGAAGGAGAGCGGTTGTTATATATGTATCTGTATCTCTACAGATCACGGTTATAAATGCCACTGGAAGGAGAGCGGTTGTTATATATGTATCTGTATCTGTATCTCTACAGATCACGGTTATAAATGCCACTGGAAGGAGAGCGGTTGTTATATATGTATCTGTATCTGTATCTTTACAGATCACGGTTATAAATGCCACTGGAAGGAGAGCGATTGTTATATATGTATCTGTATCTGTATCTCTACAGATCACGGTTATAAATGCCACTGGAAGGAGAGAGGTTGTTATATATGTATCTGTATCTGTATCTCTACAGATCACGGTTATAAATGCCACTGGAAGGAGAGCGGTTGTTATATATGTATCTGTATCTGTATCTTTACAGATCACGGTTATAAATGCCACTGGAAGGAGAGCGGTTGTTATATATGTATCTGTATCTGTATCTTTACAGATCGCTGTTATAAATGCCACTGGAAGGAGAGCGGTTGTTATATATGTATCTGTATCTGTATCTTTACAGATCACGGTTATAAATGCCACTGGAAGGAGAGCGATTGTTATATATGTATCTGTATCTGTATCTCTACATATCACGGTTATAAATGCCACTGGAAGGAGAGAGGTTGTAATATATGTATCTGTATCTGTATCTCTACAGATCACGGTCATACATGCCACTGGAAGGAGAGCGGTTGTTATATATGTATCTCTATCTGTATCTCTACAGATCACGGTTATAAATGACACTGGAAGGAGAGCGGTTGTTATATATGTATCTGTATCTGTATCTTTACAGATCACGGTTATAAATGCCACTGGAAGGAGAGCGGTTGCTATATATGTATCTGTATCTGTATCTTTACAGATCACGGTTATAAATGCCACTGGAAGGAGAGCGGTTGTTATATATGTATCTGTATCTGTATCTTTACAGATCACGGTTATAAATGCCACTGGAAGGAGAGCGGTTGTTATATATGTTTCTGTATCTGTATCTTTACAGATCACGGTTATAAATGCCACTGGAAGGAGAGCGGTTGCTATATATGTATCTGTATCTGTATCTTTACAGATCACGGTTATAAATACCACTGGAAGGAGAGCGGTTGTTATATATGCATCTGTATCTGTATCTCTACAGATCACGGTTATAAATGCCACTGGAAGGAGAGCGGTTGTTATATATGTATCTGTATCTGTATCTCTATAGAACACGGTTATAAATGCCACTGGAAGGAGAGCGGTTGTTATATATGTATCAGTATCTTTACAAATCACGGTTATAAATGCCACTGGAAGGAGAGCGGTTGTTATATATGTATCTGTATCTGTATCTTTACAGATCACGGTTATAAATGCCACTGGAAGGAGAGCGGTTGTTATATATGTATCTGTATCTGTATCTCTACAGATCACGGTTATAAATGCCACTGGAAGGAGAGCGGTTGTTATATATGTATCTGTATCTGTATCTTTACAGATCACGGTTATAAATGCCACTGGAAGGAGAGCGGTTGTTATATATGTATCTGTATCTGTATCTTTACAGATCACGGTTATAAATGCCACTGGAAGGAGAGCGGTTGTTATATATGTATCTGTATCTGTATCTCTACAGATCACGGTTATAAATGCCACTGGAAGGAGAGCGGTTGTTATATATGTATCTGTATCTGTATCTCTACAGATCATGGTTATAAATGCCACTGGAAGGAGAGCGGTTGTTATATATGTATCTGTATCTGTATCTCTACAGATCACGGTTATAAATGCCACTGGAAGGAGAGCGTTGTTATATATGTATCTGTATCTGTATCTCTACAGATCACGGTTATAAATGCCACTGGAAGGAGAGCGGTTGTTATATATGTATCTGTATCTGTATCTCTACAGATCATGGTTATAAATGCCACTGGAAGGAGAGCGGTTGTTATATATGTATCTGTATCTGTATCTCTACAGATCACGGTTATAAATGCCACTGGAAGGAGAGCGGTTGTTATATATGTATCTGTATCTTTACAGATCACGGTTATAAATGCCACTGGAAGGAGAGCGGTTGTTATATATGTATCTGTATCTGTATCTTTACAGATCACGGTTATAAATGCCACTGGAAGGAGAGTGGTTGTTATATATGTATCTGTATCTTTACAGATCACGTTATAAATGCCACTGGAAGGAGAGCGGTTGTTATATATGTATCTGTATCTGTATCTCTACAGATCACGGTTATAAATGCCACTGGAAGGAGAGCGGTTGTTATATATGTATCTGTATCTGTATCTCTACAGATCACGGTTATAAATGCCACTGGAAGGAGAGCGGTTGTTATATATGTATCTGTATCTGTATCTCTACAGATCACTGTTATAAATGCCACTGGAAGGAGAGCGGTTGTTATATATGTATCTGTATCTTTACAGATCACGGTTATAAATGCCACTGGAAGGAGAGCGGTTGTTATATATGTATCTGTATCTGTATCTCTACAGATCGCTGTTATAAATGCCACTGGAAGGAGAGCGATTGTTATATATGTATCTGTATCTTTACAGATCACGGTTATAAATGCCACTGGAAGGAGAGCGGTTGTTATATATGTATCTGTATCTGTATCTCTACAGATCACGGTTATAAATGCCACTGGAAGGAGAGCGGTTGTTATATATGTATCTGTATCTGTATCTGTATCTTTACAGATCACGGTTATAAATGCCACTGGAAGGAGAGCGGTTGTTATATATGTATCTGTATCTGTATCTTTACAGATCACGGTTATAAATGCCACTGGAAGGAGAGCGGTTGTTATATATGTATCTGTATCTGTATCTCTACAGATCACGGTTATAAATGCCACTGGAAGGAGAGCGGTTGTTATATATGTATCTGTATCTGTATCTCTACAGATCACTGTTATAAATGCCACTGGAAGGAGAGCGGTTGTTATATATGTATCTGTATCTGTATCTGTATCTTTACAGATCACGGTTATAAATGCCACTGGAAGGAGAGCGGTTGTTATATATGTATCTGTATCTGTATCTTTACAGATCACGGTTATAAATGCCACTGGAAGGAGAGCGGTTGTTATATATGTATCTGTATCTGTATCTTTACAGATCACGGTTATAAATGCCACTGGAAGGAGAGCGGTTGTTATATATGTATCTGTATCTGTATCTTTACAGATCACGGTTATAAATGCCACTGGAAGGAGAGTGGTTGTTATATATGTATCTGTATCTTTACAGATCACGTTATAAATGCCACTGGAAGGAGAGCGGTTGTTATATATGTATCTGTATCTGTATCTCTACAGATCACGGTTATAAATGCCACTGGAAGGAGAGCGGTTGTTATATATGTATCTGTATCTGTATCTCTACAGTTCACGGTTATAAATGCCACTGGAAGGAGAGCGGTTGTTATATATGTATCTGTATCTGTATCTCTACAGATCACTGTTATAAATGCCACTGGAAGGAGAGCGGTTGTTATATATGTATCTGTATCTTTACAGATCACGGTTATAAATGCCACTGGAAGGAGAGCGGTTGTTATATATGTATCTGTATCTGTATCTCTACAGATCGCTGTTATAAATGCCACTGGAAGGAGAGCGATTGTTATATATGTATCTGTATCTTTACAGATCACGGTTATAAATGCCACTGGAAGGAGAGCGGTTGTTATATATGTATCTGTATCTGTATCTCTACAGATCACGGTTATAAATGCCACTGGAAGGAGAGCGGTTGTTATATATGTATCTGTATCTGTATCTGTATCTTTACAGATCACGGTTATAAATGCCACTGGAAGGAGAGCGGTTGTTATATATGTATCTGTATCTGTATCTTTACAGATCACGGTTATAAATGCCACTGGAAGGAGAGCGGTTGTTATATATGTATCTGTATCTGTATCTCTACAGATCACTGTTATAAATGCCACTGGAAGGAGAGCGGTTGTTATATATGTATCTGTATCTGTATCTTTACAGATCACGGTTATAAATGCCACTGGAAGGAGAGCGGTTGTTATATATGTATCTGTATCTCTACAGATCACGGTTATAAATGCCACTGGAAGGAGAGCGGTTGTTATATATGTATCTGTATCTGTATCTCTACAGATCACGGTTATAAATGCCACTGGAAGGAGAGCGGTTGTTATATATGTATCTGTATCTGTATCTCTACAGATCACGGTTATAAATGCCACTGGAAGGAGAGCGGTTGTTATATATGTATCTGTATCTGTATCTTTACAGATCACGGTTATAAATGCCACTGGAAGGAGAGCAGTTGTTATATATGTATCTGTATCTGTATCTTTACAGATCACGGTTATAAATGCCACTGGAAGGAGCGCGGTTGTTATATATGTATCTGTATCTTTACAAATCAAGGTTATAAATGCCACTGGAAGGAGAGCGGTTGTTATATATGTATCTGTATCTGTATCTTTACAGATCACTGTTATAAATGCCACTGGAAGGAGAGCGGTTGTTATATATGTATCTGTATCTGTATCTCTACAGATCACGGTTATAAATGCCACTGGAAGGAGAGCGGTTGTTATATATGTATCTGTATCTGTATCTTTACAGATCACGGTCATAAATGCCACTGGAAGGAGAGCGGTTGTTATATATGTATCTGTATCTGTATCTTTACAGATCACGGTTATAAATGCCACTGGAAGGAGAGCGGTTGTTATATATGTATCTGTATCTGTATCTCTACAGATCACGGTTATAAATGCCACTGGAAGGAGAGCGGTTGTTATATATGTATCTGTATCTGTATCTCTACAGATCACGGTTATAAATGCCACTGGAAGGAGAGCGGTTGTTATATATGTATCTGTATCTGTATCTTTACAGATCACGGTTATAAATGCCACTGGAAGGAGAGCGGTTGTTATATATGTTTCTGTATCTGTATCTTTACAGATCACGGTTATAAATGCCACTGGAAGGAGAGCGGTTGTTATATATGTATCTGTATCTGTATCTTTACAGATCACGGTTATAAATGCCACTGGAAGGAGAGCGGTTGTTATATATGTATCTGTATCTGTATCTCTACAGAACACGGTTATAAATGCCACTGGAAGGAGAGCGGTTGTTATATATGTATCTGTATCTGTATCTTTACAGATCACGGTTATAAATGCCACTGGAAGGAGAGCGGTTGTTATATATGTATCTGTATCTGTATCTCTACAGATCACGGTTATAAATGCCACTGGAAGGAGAGCGGTTGTTATATATGTATCTGTATCTGTATCTTTACAGATCACGGTTATAAATGCCACTGGAAGGAGAGCGGTTGTTATATATGTATCTGTATCTGTATCTCTACAGATCACGGTTATAAATGCCACTGGAAGGAGAGCGGTTGTTATATATGTATCTGTATCTGTATCTTTACAGATCGCTGTTATAAATGCCACTGGAAGGAGAGCGGTTGTTATATATGTATCTGTATCTGTATCTCTACAGATCACGGTTATAAATGCCACTGGAAGGAGAGCGGTTGTTATATATGTATCTGTATCTGTATCTGTATCTTTACAGATCACGGTTATAAATGCCACTGGAAGGAGAGCGGTTGTTATATATGTATCTGTATCTGTATCTTTACAGATCACGGTTATAAATGCCACTGGAAGGAGAGCGGTTGTTATATATGTATCTGTATCTGTATCTCTACAGATCACGGTTATAAATGCCACTGGAAGGAGAGCGGTTGTTATATATGTATCTGTATCTGTATCTTTACAGATCACGGTTATAAATGCCACTGGAAGGAGAGCGGTTGTTATATATGTATCTGTATCTGTATCTTTACAGATCACGGTTATAAATGCCACTGGAAGGAGAGCGGTTATTATATATGTATCTTTATCTGTATCTTTACAGATCACGGTTATAAATGCCACTGGAAGGAGAGCTGTTGTTATATATGTATCTGTATCTGTATCTTTAGAGATCACGGTTATAAATGCCACTGGAAGGAGAGCGGTTGTTATATATGTATCTGTATCTCTACAGATCACGGTTATAAATGCCACTGGAAGGAGAGCAGTTGTTATATATGTATCTGTATCTCTACAGATCACGGTTATAAATGCCACTGGAAGGAGAGCGGTTGTTATATATGTATCTGTATCTGTATCTTTACAGATCACGGTTATAAATGCCACTGGAAGGAGAGTGGTTGTTATATATGTATCTGTATCTGTATCTCTACAGATCACTGTTATAAATGCCACTGGAAGGAGAGCGGTTGTTATATATGTATCTGTATCTGTATCTTTACAGATCACGGTTATAAATGCCACTGGAAGGAGAGCGGTTGTTATATATGTATCTGTATCTGTATCTCTACAGATCACTGTTATAAATGCCACTGGAAGGAGAGCGGTTGTTATATATGTATCTGTATCTGTATCTTTACAGATCACGGTTATAAATGCCACTGGAAGGAGAGCGGTTGTTATATATGTATCTGTATCTGTATCTCTACAGATCACGGTTATAAATGCCACTGGAAGGAGAGCGGTTGTTATATATGTATCTGTATCTGTATCTCTACAGATCACGGTTATAAATGCCACTGGAAGGAGAGCGGTTGTTATATATGTATCTGTATCTGTATCTCTACAGATCACGGTTATAAATGCCACTGGAAGGAGAGCGGTTGTTATATATGTATCTGTATCTGTATCTCTACAGATCACGGTTATAAATGCCACTGGAAGGAGAGCAGTTGTTATATATGTATCTGTATCTGTATCTTTACAGAGCACGGTTATAAATGCCACTGGAAGGAGCGCGGTTGTTATATATGTATCTGTATCTTTACAAATCACGGTTATAAATGCCACTGGAAGGAGAGCGGTTGTTATATATGTATCTGTATCTGTATCTTTACAGATCACTGTTATAAATGCCACTGGAAGGAGAGCGGTTGTTATATATGTATCTGTATCTGTATCTCTACAGATCACGGTTATAAATGCCACTGGAAGGAGAGCGGTTGTTATATATGTATCTGTATCTGTATCTTTACAGATCACGGTTATAAATGCCACTGGAAGGAGAACGGTTGTTATATATGTATCTGTATCTGTATCTTTACAGATCACGGTTATAAATGCCACTGGAAGGAGAGCGGTTGTTATATATGTATCTGTATCTGTATCTCTACAGATCACGGTTATAAATGCCACTTGAAGGAGAGCGGTTGTTATATATGTATCTGTATCTGTATCTCTACAGATCACGGTTATAAATGCCACTTGAAGGAGAGCGGTTGTTATATATGTATCTGTATCTGTATCTTTACAGATCACGGTTATAAATGCCACTGGAAGGAGAGCGGTTGTTATATATGTTTCTGTATCTGTATTTTTACAGATCACGGTTATAAATGCCACTGGAAGGAGAGCGGTTGTTATATATGTATCTGTATCTGTATCTTTACAGATCACGGTTATAAATGCCACTGGAAGGAGAGCGGTTGTTATATATGTATCTGTATCTGTATCTCTACAGATCACGGTTATAAATGCCACTGGAAGGAGAGCGGTTGTTATATATGTATCTGTATCTGTATCTTTACAGATCACGGTTATAAATGCCACTGGAAGGAGAGCGGTTGTTATATATGTATCTGTATCTGTATCTCTACAGATCACGGTTATAAATGCCACTGGAAGGAGAGCGGTTGTTATATATGTATCTGTATCTGTATCTTTACAGATCACGGTTATAAATGCCACTGGAAGGAGAGCGGTTGTTATATATGTATCTGTATCTGTATCTCTACAGATCACGGTTATAAATGCCACTGGAAGGAGAGCGGTTGTTATATATGTATCTGTATCTGTATCTTTACAGATCGCTGTTATAAATGCCACTGGAAGGAGAGCGGTTGTTATATATGTATCTGTATCTGTATCTCTACAGATCACGGTTATAAATGCCACTGGAAGGAGAGCGGTTGTTATATATGTATCTGTATCTGTATCTGTATCTTTACAGATCACGGTTATAAATGCCACTGGAAGGAGAGCGGTTGTTATATATGTATCTGTATCTGTATCTTTACAGATCACGGTTATAAATGCCACTGGAAGGAGAGCGGTTGTTATATATGTATCTGTATCTGTATCTCTACAGATCACGGTTATAAATGCCACTGGAAGGAGAGCGGTTGTTATATATGTATCTGTATCTGTATCTTTACAGATCACGGTTATAAATGCCACTGGAAGGAGAGCGGTTGTTATATATGTATCTTTATCTGTATCTTCACAGATCACGGCTATAAATGCCACTGGAAGGAGAGCGGTTGTTATATATGTATCTTTATCTGTATCTTTACAGATCACGGTTATAAATGCCACTGGAAGGAGAGCGGATGTTATATATGTATCTGTATCTGTATCTTTACAGATCACGGTTATAAATGCCACTGGAAGGAGAGCGGTTGTTATATATGTATCTGTATCTGTATCTCTACAGATCATGGTTATAAATGCCACTGGAAGGAGAGCGGTTGTTATATATGTATCTTTATCTGTATCTTTACAGATCACGGTTATAAATGCCACTGGAAGGAGAGCGGATGTTATATATGTATCTGTATCTGTATCTTTACAGGTCACGGTTATAAATGCCACTGGAAGGAGAGCGGTTGTTATATATGTATCTCTATCTGTATCTTTACAGATCACGGTTATAAAAGCCACTGGAAGGAGAGCGGTTGTTATATATGTATCTGTATCTCTACAGATCACTGTTATAAATGCCACTGGAAGGAGAGCGGTTGCTATATATGTATCTGTATCTGTATCTTTACAGATCACGGTTATAAATGCCACTGGAAGGAGAGTGGTTGTTATATATGTATCTGTATCTGTATCTCTACAGATCACTGTTATAAATGCCACTGGAAGGAGAGCGGTTGTTATATATGTATCTGTATCTGTATCTTTACAGATCACGGTTATAAATGCCACTGGAAGGAGAGCGGTTGTTATATATGTATCTGTATCTGTATCTTTACAGATCACGGTTATAAATGCCACTGGAAGGAGAGCGGTTATTATATATGTATCTGTATCTGTATCTTTACAGATCACGGTTATAAATGCCACTGGAAGGAGAGCTGTTGTTATATATGTATCTGTATCTGTATCTTTAGAGATCACGGTTATAAATGCCACTGGAAGGAGAGCGGTTGTTATATATGTATCTGTATCTCTACAGATCACGGTTATAAATGCCACTGGAAGGAGAGCGGTTGTTATATATGTATCTGTATCTCTACAGATCACGGTTATAAATGCCACTGGAAGGAGAGCGGTTGTTATATATGTATCTGTATCTGTATCTTTACAGATCACGGTTATAAATGTCACTGGAAGGAGAGTGGTTGTTATATATGTATCTGTATCTGTATCTCTACAGATCACTGTTATAAATGCCACTGGAAGGAGAGCAGTTGTTATATATGTATCTGTATCTGTATCTTTACAGATCACGGTTATAAATGCTACTGGAAGGAGAGCGGTTGTTATATATGTATCTGTATCTGTATCTTTACAGATCACGGTTATAAATGCCATTGGAAGGAGAGCGGTTGTTATATATGCATCTGTATCTGTATCTCTACAGATCACGGTTATAAATGCCACTGGAAGGAGAGCGGTTGTTATATATGTATCTGTATCTGTATCTCTACAGATCACGGTTATAAATGCCACTGGAAGGGGAGCGGTTGTTATATATGTATCTGTATCTGTATCTCTACAGATCACGGTTATAAATGCCACTGGAATGAGAGAGGTTGTTATATATGTATCTGTATCTGTATCTCTACAGATCACGGTTATAAATGCCACTGGAAGGAGAGCGGTTGTTATATATGTATCTGTATCTGTATCTCTACAGATCACTGTTATAAATGCCACTGGAAGGAGAGCGGTTGTTATATATGTATCTGTATCTGTATCTTTACAGATCACGGTTATAAATGCCACTGGAAGGAGAGCGGTTGTTATATATGTATCTGTATCTGTATCTTTACAGATCACGGTTATAAATGCCACTGGAAGGAGAGCGGTTGTTATATATGTATCTGTATCTGTATCTCTACAGATCACGGTTATAAATGCCACTGGAAGGAGAGCGGTTGTTATATATGTATCTGTGTCTGTATCTCTACAGATCACGGTTATAAATGCCACAGGAAGGAGAGCGGTTGTTATATATGTATCTGTATCTGTATCTTTACAGATCACGGTTATAAATGCCACTGGAAGGAGAGCGGTTGTTATATATGTATCTGTATCTGTATCTTTACAGATCACGGTTATAAATGCCACTGGAAGGAGCGCGGTTGTTATATATGTATCTGTATCTTTACAAATCACGGTTATAAATGCCACTGGAAGGAGAGTGGTTGTTATATATATATCTGTATCTGTATCTTTACAGATCACGGTTATAAATGCCACTGGAAGGAGAGCGGTTGTTATATATGTATCTGTATCTGTATCTCTACAGATCACGGTTATAAATGCCACTGGAAGGAGAGCGGTTGTTATATATGTATCTGTATCTGTATCTTTACAGATCACGGCTATAAATGCCACTGGAAGGAGAGCGGTTGTTATATATGTATCTGTATCTGTATCTTTACAGATCACGGTTATAAATGCCACTGGAAGGAGAGCGGTTGTTATATATGTATCTGTATCTGTATCTTTACAGATCACGGTTATAAATGCCACTGGAAGGAGAGCGGTTGTTATATATGTATCTGTATCTGTATCTTTACAGATCACGGTTATAAATGCCACTGGAAGGAGAGCGATTGTTATATATGTATCTGTATCTGTATCTTTACAGATCACGGTTATAAATGCCACTGGAAGGAGAGCGGTTGTTATATATGTATCTGTATCTGTATCTTTACAGATCACGGTTATAAATGCCACTGGAAGGAGAGCGGTTGTTATATATGTTTCTGTATCTGTATCTTTACAGATCACGGTTATAAATGCAACTGGAAGGAGAGCGGTTGTTATATATGTATCTGTATCTGTATCTTTACAGATCACGGTTATAAATGCCACTGGAAGGAGAGCGGTTGTTATATATGTATCTGTATCTGTATCTCTACAGTTCACGGTTATAAATGCCACTGGAAGGAGAGCGTTGTTATATATGTATCTGTATCTGTATCTGTATCTTTACAGATCACGGTTATAAATGCCACTGGAAGGATAGCGGTTGTTATATATGTATCTGTATCTGTATCTCTACAGATCACGGTTATAAATGCCACTGGAAGGAGAGCGGTTGTTATATTTGTATCTGTATCTGTATCTTTAGAGATCACGGTTATAAATGCCACTGGAAGGAGAGCGGTTGTTATATATGTATCTGTATCTGTATCTCTACAGATCACGGTTATAAATGCCACTGGAAGGAGAGCGGTTGTTATATATGTATCTGTATCTGTATCTCTACAGATCACGGTTATAAATGCCACTGGAAGGAGAGCGGTTGTTATATATGTATCTGTATCTGTATCTTTACAGATCGCTGTTATAAATGCCACTGGAAGGAGAGCGGTTGTTATATATGTATCTGTATCTGTATCTTTACAGATCACGGTTATAAATGCCACTGGAAGGAGAGCGGTTGTTATATATGTATCTGTATCTGTATCTTTACAGATCGCTGTTATAAATGCCACTGGAAGGAGAGCGGTTGTTATATATGTATCTGTATCTGTATCTGTATCTCTACAGATCACGGTTATAAATGCCACTGGAAGGAGAGCGGTTGTTATATTTGTATCTGTATCTGTATCTTTAGAGATCACGGTTATAAATGCCACTGGAAGGAGAGCGGTTGTTATATATGTATCTGTATCTGTATCTTTAGAGATCACGGTTATAAATGCCACTGGAAGGAGAGCGGTTGTTATATATGTATCTGTATCTGTATCTCTACAGATCACGGTTATAAATGCCACTGGAAGGAGAGCGGTTGTTATATATGTATCTGTATCTGTATCTCTACAGATCACGGTTATAAATGCCACTGGAAGGAGAGCGGTTGTTATATATGTATCTGTATCTGTATCTTTACAGATCGCTGTTATAAATGCCACTGGAAGGAGAGCGGTTGTTATATATGTATCTGTATCTGTATCTTTACAGATCACGGTTATAAATGCCACTGGAAGGAGAGCGGTTGTTATATATGTTTCTGTATCTGTATCTTTACAGATCACGGTTATAAATGCCACTGGAAGGAGAGCGGTTGTTATATATGTATCTGTATCTGTATCTTTACAGATCACGGTTATAAATGCCACTGGAAGGAGAGCGGTTGTTATATATGTTTCTGTATCTGTATCTTTACAGATCACGGTTATAAATGCCACTGGAAGGAGAGCGGTTGTTATATATGTATCTGTATCTGTAACTTTACAGATCACGGTTATAAATGCCACTGGAAGGAGAGCGGTTGTTATATATGTATCTGTATCTGTATCTCTACAGATCACGGTTATAAATGCCACTGGAAGGAGAGCGGTTGTTATATATGTATCTGTATCTGTATCTTTACAGATCACGGTTATAAATGCCACTGGAAGGAGAGCGGTTGTTATATATGTATCTGTATCTGTATCTCTACATATAACGGTTATAAATGCCACTGGAAGGAGAGCGGTTGTTATATATGTATCTGTATCTGTATCTTTACAGATCACGGTTATAAATGCCACTGGAAGGAGAGCGGTTGTTATATATGTATCTGTATCTGTATCTCTACAGATCACGGTTATAAATGCCACTGGAAGGAGAGCGGTTGTTATATATGTATCTGTATCTGTATCTCTACAGATCACGGTTATAAATGCCACTGGAAGGAGAGCGGTTGTTATATATGTATCTGTATCTGTATCTTTACAGATCACGGTTATAAATGCCACTGGAAGGAGAGCGGTTGTTATATATGTATCTGTATCTGTATCTTTACAGATCACGGTTATAAATGCCACTGGAAGGAGAGCGGTTGTTATATATGTATCTGTATCTGTATCTTTACAGATCACGGTTATAAATGCCACTGGAAGGAGAGCGGTTGTTATATATGTATCTGTATCTGTATCTCTACAGATCACGGTTATAAAAGCCACTGGAAGGAGAGCGGTTGTTATATATGTATCTGTATCTGTATCTCTACAGATCACGGTTATAAATGCCACTGGAAGGAGAGCGGTTGTTATATTTGTATCTGTATCTGTATCTTTAGAGATCACGGTTATAAATGCCACTGGAAGGAGAGCGGTTGTTATATATGTATCTGTATCTGTATCTCTACAGATCACGGTTATAAATGCCACTGGAAGGAGAGCGGTTGTTATATATGTATCTGTATCTGTATCTCTACAGATCACGGTTATAAATGCCACTGGAAGGAGAGCGGTTGTTATATATGTATCTGTATCTGTATCTTTACAGATCGCTGTTATAAATGCCACTGGAAGGAGAGCGGTTGTTATATATGTATCTGTATCTGTATCTTTACAGATCACGGTTATAAATGCCACTGGAAGGAGAGCGGTTGTTATATATGTATCTGTATCTGTATCTTTACAGATCGCTGTTATAAATGCCACTGGAAGGAGAGCGGTTGTTATATATGTATCTGTATCTGTATCTGTATCTGTATCTCTACAGATCACGGTTATAAATGCCACTGGAAGGAGAGCGGTTGTTATATTTGTATCTGTATCTGTATCTTTAGAGATCACGGTTATAAATGCCACTGGAAGGAGAGCGGTTGTTATATATGTATCTGTATCTGTATCTTTAGAGATCACGGTTATAAATGCCACTGGAAGGAGAGCGGTTGTTATATATGTATCTGTATCTGTATCTCTACAGATCACGGTTATAAATGCCACTGGAAGGAGAGCGGTTGTTATATATGTATCTGTATCTGTATCTCTACAGATCACGGTTATAAATGCCACTGGAAGGAGAGCGGTTGTTATATATGTATCTGTATCTGTATCTTTACAGATCGCTGTTATAAATGCCACTGGAAGGAGAGCGGTTGTTATATATGTATCTGTATCTGTATCTTTACAGATCACGGTTATAAATGCCACTGGAAGGAGAGCGGTTGTTATATATGTTTCTGTATCTGTATCTTTACAGATCACGGTTATAAATGCCACTGGAAGGAGAGCGGTTGTTATATATGTATCTGTATCTGTATCTTTACAGATCACGGTTATAAATGCCACTGGAAGGAGAGCGGTTGTTATATATGTTTCTGTATCTGTATCTTTACAGATCACGGTTATAAATGCCACTGGAAGGAGAGCGGTTGTTATATATGTATCTGTATCTGTAACTTTACAGATCACGGTTATAAATGCCACTGGAAGGAGAGCGGTTGTTATATATGTATCTGTATCTGTATCTCTACAGATCACGGTTATAAATGCCACTGGAAGGAGAGCGGTTGTTATATATGTATCTGTATCTGTATCTTTACAGATCACGGTTATAAATGCCACTGGAAGGAGAGCGGTTGTTATATATGTATCTGTATCTGTATCTCTACATATAACGGTTATAAATGCCACTGGAAGGAGAGCGGTTGTTATATATGTATCTGTATCTGTATCTTTACAGATCACGGTTATAAATGCCACTGGAAGGAGAGCGGTTGTTATATATGTATCTGTATCTGTATCTCTACAGATCACGGTTATAAATGCCACTGGAAGGAGAGCGGTTGTTATATATGTATCTGTATCTGTATCTCTACAGATCACGGTTATAAATGCCACTGGAAGGAGAGCGGTTGTTATATATGTATCTGTATCTGTATCTTTACAGATCACGGTTATAAATGCCACTGGAAGGAGAGCGGTTGTTATATATGTATCTGTATCTGTATCTTTACAGATCACGGTTATAAATGCCACTGGAAGGAGAGCGGTTGTTATATATGTATCTGTATCTGTATCTTTACAGATCACGGTTATAAATGCCACTGGAAGGAGAGCGGTTGTTATATATGTATCTGTATCTGTATCTCTACAGATCACGGTTATAAAAGCCACTGGAAGGAGAGCGGTTGTTATATATGTATCTGTATCTGTATCTTTACAGATCACGGTTATAAATGCCACTGGAAGGAGAGCGGTTGTTATATATGTATCTGTATCTGTATCTCTACAGATCACGGTTATTAATGTCACTGGAAGGAGAGCGGTTGTTATATATGTATCTGTATCTGTATCTTTACAGATCACGGTTATAAATGCCACTGGAAGGAGAGCGGTTGTTATATATGTATCTGTATCTGTATCTCTACAGATCACGGTTATAAATGCCACTGGAAGGAGAGCGGTTGTTATATATGTATCTGTATCTGTATCTCTACAGTTCACGGTTATAAATGCCACTGGAAGGAGAGCGGTTGTTATATATGTGTCTGTATCTGTATCTTTACAGATCACGGTTATAAATGCCACTGGAAGGAGAGCGGTTGTTATATATGTATCTGTATCTGTATCTCTACAGATCTCGGTTATAAATGCCACTGGAAGGAGAGCGGTTGTTATATAAGTATCTGTATCTGTATCTTTACAGATCACGGTTATAAATGCCACTGGAAGGAGAGCGGTTGTTATTTATGTATCTGTATCTGTATCTTTACAGATCACGGTTATAAATGCCACTGGAAGGAGAGCGGATGTTATATATGTATCTGTATCTGTATCTTTACAGGTCACGGTTATAAATGCCACTGGAAGGAGAGCGGTTGTTATATATGTATCTCTATCTGTATCTTTACAGATCACGGTTATAAAAGCCACTGGAAGGAGAGCGGTTGTTATATATGTATCTGTATCTGTATCTCTACAGATCACTGTTATAAATGCCACTGGAAGGAGAGCGGTTGTTATATATGTATCTGTATCTGTATCTTTACAGATCACGGTTATAAATGCCACTGGAAGGAGAGCGGTTGTTATATATGTATCTGTATCTGTATCTTTACAGATTACGGTTATAAATGCCACTGGAAGGAGAGCGGTTGTTATATATGTATCTGTATCTGTATCTCTACAGATCACGGTTATAAATGCCACTGGAAGGAGAGCGGTTGTTATATATGTATCTGTATCTGTATCTCTACAGATCACGGTTATAAAAGCCACTGGAAGGAGAGCGGTTGTTATATATGTATCTGTATCTGTATCTTTACAGATCACGGTTATAAATGCCACTGGAAGGAGAGCGGTTGTTATATATGCATCTGTATCTGTATCTTTACAGATCACGGTTATAAATGCCACTGGAAGGAGAGCGGTTGTTATATATGTATCTGTATCTTTACAGATCACGGTTATAAATGCCACTGGAAGGAGAGCGGTTGTTATATATGTATCTGTATCTTTATCTCTACAGATCACGGTTATAAATGCCACTGGAAGGAGAGCGGTTGTTATATATGTATCTGTATCTGTATCTTTACAGATCACGGCTATAAATGCCACTGGAAGGAGAGCGGTTGTTGTATATGTATCTGTATCTGTATCTCTACAGATCACGGTTATAAATGCACTGGAAGGAGAGCGGTTGTTATATATGTATCTGTATCTGTATCTTTACAGATCATGGTTATAAATGCCACTGGAAGGAGAGCGATTGTTATATATGTATCTGTATCTGTATCTCTACAGATCACGGTCATAAATGCCACTGGAAGGAGAGCGGTTGTTATTTATGTATCTCTATCTGTATCTCTACAGATCACGTTATAAATGCCACTGGAAGGAGAGAGGTTGTAATATATGTATCTGTATCTGTATCTCTACAGATCACGGTCATAAATGCCACTGGAAGGAGAGCGGTTGTTATATATGTAGCTCTATCTGTATCTTTACAGATCACGGTTATAAATGACACTGGAAGGAGAGCGGTTGTTATATATGTTTCTGTATCTGTATCTTTACAGATCACGGTTATAAATGCCACTGGAAGGAGAGCGGTTGCTATATATGTATCTGTATCTGTATCTTTACAGATCACGGTTATAAATACCACTGGAACGAGAGCGGTTGCTATATATGTATCTGTATCTGTATCTTTACAGATCACGGTTATAAATGCCACTGGAAGGAGAGCGGTTGTTATATATGTTTCTGTATCTGTATCTTTACAGATCACGGTTATAAATGCCACTGGAAGGAGAGCGGTTGTTATATATGTATCTGTATCTGTATCTTTACAGATCACGGTTATAAATGCCACTGGAAGGAGAGCGGTTGTTATATATGTTTCTGTATCTGTATCTTTACAGATCACGGTTATAAATGCCACTGGAAGGAGAGCGGTTGTTATATATGTATCTGTATCTGTAACTTTACAGATCACGGTTATAAATGCCACTGGAAGGAGAGCGGTTGTTATATATGTATCTGTATCTGTATCTCTACAGATCACGGTTATAAATGCCACTGGAAGGAGAGCGGTTGTTATATATGTATCTGTATCTGTATCTTTACAGATCACGGTTATAAATGCCACTGGAAGGAGAGCGGTTGTTATATATGTATCTGTATCTGTATCTCTACATATAACGGTTATAAATGCCACTGGAAGGAGAGCGGTTGTTATATATGTATCTGTATCTGTATCTTTACAGATCACGGTTATAAATGCCACTGGAAGGAGAGCGGTTGTTATATATGTATCTGTATCTGTATATCTACAGATCACGGTTATAAATGCCACTGGAAGGAGAGCGGTTGTTATATATGTATCTGTATCTGTATCTCTACAGATCACGGTTATAAATGCCACTGGAAGGAGAGCGGTTGTTATATATGTATCTGTATCTGTATCTTTACAGATCACGGTTATAAATGCCACTGGAAGGAGAGCGGTTGTTATATATGTATCTGTATCTGTATCTTTACAGATCACGGTTATAAATGCCACTGGAAGGAGAGCGGTTGTTATATATGTATCTGTATCTGTATCTTTACAGATCACGGTTATAAATGCCACTGGAAGGAGAGCGGTTGTTATATATGTATCTGTATCTGTATCTCTACAGATCACGGTTATAAAAGCCACTGGAAGGAGAGCGGTTGTTATATATGTATCTGTATCTGTATCTTTACAGATCACGGTTATAAATGCCACTGGAAGGAGAGCGGTTGTTATATATGTATCTGTATCTGTATCTCTACAGATCACGGTTATTAATGTCACTGGAAGGAGAGCGGTTGTTATATATGTATCTGTATCTGTATCTTTACAGATCACGGTTATAAATGCCACTGGAAGGAGAGCGGTTGTTATATATGTATCTGTATCTGTATCTCTACAGATCACGGTTATAAATGCCACTGGAAGGAGAGCGGTTGTTATATATGTATCTGTATCTGTATCTCTACAGTTCACGGTTATAAATGCCACTGGAAGGAGAGCGGTTGTTATATATGTGTCTGTATCTGTATCTGTATCTTTACAGATCACGGTTATAAATGCCACTGGAAGGAGAGCGGTTGTTATATATGTATCTGTATCTGTATCTCTACAGATCTCGGTTATAAATGCCACTGGAAGGAGAGCGGTTGTTATTTATGTATCTGTATCTGTATCTTTACAGATCACGGTTATAAATGCCACTGGAAGGAGAGCGGATGTTATATATGTATCTGTATCTGTATCTTTACAGGTCACAGTTATAAATGCCACTGGAAGGAGAGCGGTTGTTATATATGTATCTCTATCTGTATCTTTACAGATCACGGTTATAAAAGCCACTGGAAGGAGAGCGGTTGTTATATATGTATCTGTATCTGTATCTCTACAGATCACTGTTATAAATGCCACTGGAAGGAGAGCGGTTGTTATATATGTATCTGTATCTGTATCTTTACAGATCACGGTTATAAATGCCACTGGAAGGAGAGCGGTTGTTATATATGTATCTGTATCTGTATCTTTACAGATTACGGTTATAAATGCCACTGGAAGGAGAGCGGTTGTTATATATGTATCTGTATCTGTATCTCTACAGATCACGGTTATAAATGCCACTGGAAGGAGAGCGGTTGTTATATATGTATCTGTATCTGTATCTCTACAGATCACGGTTATAAATGCCACTGGAAGGAGAGCGGTTGTTATATATGTATCTGTATCTGTATCTTTACAGATCACGGTTATAAATGCCACTGGAAGGAGAGCGGTTGTTATATATGTATCTGTATCTGTATCTTTACAGATCACGGTTATAAATGCCACTGGAAGGAGAGCGGTTGTTATATATGTATCTGTATCTTTACAGATCACGGTTATAAATGCCACTGGAAGGAGAGCGGTTGTTATATATGTATCTGTATCTTTATCTCTACAGATCACGGTTATAAATGCCACTGGAAGGAGAGCGGTTGTTATATATGTATCTGTATCTGTATCTTTACAGATCACGGCTATAAATGCCACTGGAAGGAGAGCGGTTGTTGTATATGTATCTGTATCTGTATCTCTACAGATCACGGTTATAAATGCACTGGAAGGAGAGCGGTTGTTATATATGTATCTGTATCTGTATCTTTACAGATCATGGTTATAAATGCCACTGGAAGGAGAGCGATTGTTATATATGTATCTGTATCTGTATCTCTACAGATCACGGTCATAAATGCCACTGGAAGGAGAGCGGTTGTTATTTATGTATCTCTATCTGTATCTCTACAGATCACGTTATAAATGCCACTGGAAGGAGAGAGGTTGTAATATATGTATCTGTATCTGTATCTCTACAGATCACGGTCATAAATGCCACTGGAAGGAGAGCGGTTGTTATATATGTATCTCTATCTGTATCTTTACAGATCACGGTTATAAATGACACTGGAAGGAGAGCGGTTGTTATATATGTTTCTGTATCTGTATCTTTACAGATCACGGTTATAAATGCCACTGGAAGGAGAGCGGTTGTTATATATGTATCTGTATCTGTATCTTTACAGATCACGGTTATAAATACCACTGGAACGAGAGCGGTTGCTATATATGTATCTGTATCTGTATCTTTACAGATCACGGTTATAAATGCCACTGGAAGGAGAGCGGTTGCTATATATGTATCTGTATCTGTATCTTTACAGATCACGGTTATAAATGCCACTGGAAGGAGAGCGGTTGTTATATATGTATCTGTATCTGTATCTTTACAGATCACGGTTATAAATACCACTGGAAGGAGAGCGGTTGCTATATATGTATCTGTATCTGTATCTTTACAGATCACGGTTATAAATGCCACTGGAAGGAGAGCGGTTGCTATATATGTATCTGTATCTGTATCTTTACAGATCACGGTTATAAATGCCACTGGAAGGAGAGCGGTTGTTATATATGTATCTGTATCTGTATCTTTACAGATCACGGTTATAAATGACACTGGAAGGAGAGCGGTTGCTATATATGTATCTGTATCTGTATCTTTACAGATCACGGTTATAAATGCCACTGGAAGGAGAGCGGTTGTTATATATGTATCTGTATCTGTATCTTTACAGATCACGGTTATAAATGCCACTGGAAGGAGAGCGGTTGTTATATATGTTTCTGTATCTGTATCTTTACAGATCACGGTTATAAATGCCACTGGAAGGAGAGCGGTTGCTATATATGTATCTGTATCTGTATCTTTACAGATCACGGTTATAAATGCCACTGGAAGGAGAGCGGTTGTTATATATGCATCTGTATCTGTATCTCTACAGATCACGGTTATAAATGCCACTGGAAGGAGAGCGATTGTTATATATGTATCTGTATCTGTATCTCTACAGATCACGGTCATAAATGCCACTGGAAGGAGAGCGGTTGTTATTTATGTATCTCTATCTGTATCTCTACAGATCACGTTATAAATGCCACTGGAAGGAGAGAGGTTGTAATATATGTATCTGTATCTGTATCTCTACAGATCACGGTCATAAATGCCACTGGAAGGAGAGCGGTTGTTATATATGTATCTCTATCTGTATCTTTACAGATCACGGTTATAAATGACACTGGAAGGAGAGCGGTTGTTATATATGTTTCTGTATCTGTATCTTTACAGATCACGGTTATAAATGCCACTGGAAGGAGAGCGGTTGTTATATATGTATCTGTATCTGTATCTTTACAGATCACGGTTATAAATACCACTGGAACGAGAGCGGTTGCTATATATGTATCTGTATCTGTATCTTTACAGATCACGGTTATAAATGCCACTGGAATGAGAGCGGTTGCTATATATGTATCTGTATCTGTATCTTTACAGATCACGGTTATAAATGCCACTGGAAGGAGAGCGGTTGTTATATATGTATCTGTATCTGTATCTTTACAGATCACGGTTATAAATACCACTGGAAGGAGAGCGGTTGCTATATATGTATCTGTATCTGTATCTTTACAGATCACGGTTATAAATGCCACTGGAAGGAGAGCGGTTGCTATATATGTATCTGTATCTGTATCTTTACAGATCACGGTTATAAATGCCACTGGAAGGAGAGCGGTTGTTATATATGTATCTGTATCTGTATCTTTACAGATCACGGTTATAAATGACACTGGAAGGAGAGCGGTTGCTATATATGTATCTGTATCTGTATCTTTACAGATCACGGTTATAAATGCCACTGGAAGGAGAGCGGTTGTTATATATGTATCTGTATCTGTATCTTTACAGATCACGGTTATAAATGCCACTGGAAGGAGAGCGGTTGTTATATATGTTTCTGTATCTGTATCTTTACAGATCACGGTTATAAATGCCACTGGAAGGAGAGCGGTTGCTATATATGTATCTGTATCTGTATCTTTACAGATCACGGTTATAAATGCCACTGGAAGGAGAGCGGTTGTTATATATGCATCTGTATCTGTATCTCTACAGATCACGGTTATAAATGCCACTGGAAGGAGAGCGGTTGTTATATATGTATCTGTATCTGTATCTCTACAGAACACGGTTATAAATGCCACTGGAAGGAGAGCGGTTGTTATATATGTATCTGTATCTGTATCTCTACAGATCACGGTTATAAATGCCACTGGAAGGAGAGTGGTTGTTATATATGTATCTGTATCTGTATCTCTACAGATCACGGTTATAAATGCCACTGGAAGGAGAGCGGTTGTTATATATGTATCTGTATCTGTATCTCTACAGATCACGGTTATAAATGCCACTGGAATGAGAGAGGTTGTTATATATGTATCTGTATCTGTATCTCTACAGATCACGGTTATAAATGCCACTGGAAGGAGAGCGGTTGTTATATATGTATCTGTATCTGTATCTCTACAGATCACTGTTATAAATGCCACTGGAAGGAGAGCGGTTGTTATATATGTATCTGTATCTGTATCTCTACAGATCACGGTTATAAATGCCACTGGAATGAGAGAGGTTGTTATATATGTATCTGTATCTGTATCTCTACAGATCACGGTTATAAATGCCACTGGAAGGAGAGCGGTTGTTATATATGTATCTGTATCTGTATCTCTACAGATCACTGTTATAAATGCCACTGGAAGGAGAGCGGTTGTTATATATGTATCTGTATCTGTATCTTTACAGATCACGGTTATAAATGCCACTGGAAGGAGAGCGGTTGTTATATATGTATCTGTATCTGTATCTTTACAGATCACGGTTATAAATGCCACTGGAAGGAGAGCGGTTGTTATATATGTATCTGTATCTGTATCTCTACAGATCACGGTTATAAATGTCACTGGAAGGAGAGCGGTTGCTATATATGTATCTGTATCTGTATCTTTACAGATCACGGTTATAAATGCCACTGGAAGGAGAGCGGTTGTTATATATGTATCTGTATCTGTATCTCTACAGATCACGGTTATAAATGCCACTGGAAGGAGAGCGGTTGTTATATATGTATCTGTATCTGTATCTCTACAGTTCACGGTTATAAATGCCACTGGAAGGAGAGCGGTTGTTATATATGTGTCTGTATCTGTATCTGTATCTTTACAGATCACGGTTATAAATGCCACTGGAAGGAGAGCGGTTGTTATATATGTATCTGTATCTGTATCTCTACAGATCTCGGTTATAAATGCCACTGGAAGGAGAGCGGTTGTTATATAAGTATCTGTATCTGTATCTTTACAGATCACGGTTATAAATGCCACTGGAAGGAGAGCGGTTGTTATTTATGTATCTGTATCTGTATCTTTACAGATCACGGTTATAAATGCCACTGGAAGGAGAGCGGATGTTATATATGTATCTGTATCTGTATCTTTACAGGTCACGGTTATAAATGCCACTGGAAGGAGAGCGGTTGTTATATATGTATCTCTATCTGTATCTTTACAGATCACGGTTATAAAAGCCACTGGAAGGAGAGCGGTTGTTATATATGTATCTGTATCTGTATCTCTACAGATCACTGTTATAAATGCCACTGGAAGGAGAGCGGTTGTTATATATGTATCTGTATCTGTATCTTTACAGATCACGGTTATAAATGCCACTGGAAGGAGAGCGGTTGTTATATATGTATCTGTATCTGTATCTTTACAGATTACGGTTATAAATGCCACTGGAAGGAGAGCGGTTGTTATATATGTATCTGTATCTGTATCTCTACAGATCACGGTTATAAATGCCACTGGAAGGAGAGCGGTTGTTATATATGTATCTGTATCTGTATCTCTACAGATCACGGTTATAAATGCCACTGGAAGGAGAGCGGTTGTTATATATGTATCTGTATCTGTATCTTTACAGATCACGGTTATAAATGCCACTGGAAGGAGAGCGGTTGTTATATATGTATCTGTATCTGTATCTTTACAGATCACGGTTATAAATGCCACTGGAAGGAGAGCGGTTGTTATATATGTATCTGTATCTTTACAGATCACGGTTATAAATGCCACTGGAAGGAGAGCGGTTGTTATATATGTATCTGTATCTTTATCTCTACAGATCACGGTTATAAATGCCACTGGAAGGAGAGCGGTTGTTATATATGTATCTGTATCTGTATCTTTACAGATCACGGCTATAAATGCCACTGGAAGGAGAGCGGTTGTTGTATATGTATCTGTATCTGTATCTCTACAGATCACGGTTATAAATGCACTGGAAGGAGAGCGGTTGTTATATATGTATCTGTATCTGTATCTTTACAGATCATGGTTATAAATGCCACTGGAAGGAGAGCGATTGTTATATATGTATCTGTATCTGTATCTCTACAGATCACGGTCATAAATGCCACTGGAAGGAGAGCGGTTGTTATTTATGTATCTCTATCTGTATCTCTACAGATCACGTTATAAATGCCACTGGAAGGAGAGAGGTTGTAATATATGTATCTGTATCTGTATCTCTACAGATCACGGTCATAAATGCCACTGGAAGGAGAGCGGTTGTTATATATGTATCTCTATCTGTATCTCTACAGATCACGGTTATAAATGACACTGGAAGGAGAGCGGTTGTTATATATGTTTCTGTATCTGTATCTTTACAGATCACGGTTATAAATGCCACTGGAAGGAGAGCGGTTGTTATATATGTATCTGTATCTGTATCTTTACAGATCACGGTTATAAATACCACTGGAACGAGAGCGGTTGCTATATATGTATCTGTATCTGTATCTTTACAGATCACGGTTATAAATGCCACTGGAAGGAGAGCGGTTGCTATATATGTATCTGTATCTGTATCTTTACAGATCACGGTTATAAATGCCACTGGAAGGAGAGCGGTTGTTATATATGTATCTGTATCTGTATCTTTACAGATCACGGTTATAAATACCACTGGAAGGAGAGCGGTTGCTATATATGTATCTGTATCTGTATCTTTACAGATCACGGTTATAAATGCCACTGGAAGGAGAGCGGTTGCTATATATGTATCTGTATCTGTATCTTTACAGATCACGGTTATAAATGCCACTGGAAGGAGAGCGGTTGTTATATATGTATCTGTATCTGTATCTTTACAGATCACGTTATAAATGCCACTGGAAGGAGAGCGGTTGCTATATATGTATCTGTATCTGTATCTTTACAGATCACGGTTATAAATGCCACTGGAAGGAGAGCGGTTGTTATATATGTATCTGTATCTGTATCTTTACATATCACGGTTATAAATGCCACTGGAAGGAGAGCGGTTGTTATATATGTTTCTGTATCTGTATCTTTACAGATCACGGTTATAAATGCCACTGGAAGGAGAGCGGTTGCTATATATGTATCTGTATCTGTATCTTTACAGATCACGGTTATAAATGCCACTGGAAGGAGAGCGGTTGTTATATATGCATCTGTATCTGTATCTCTACAGATCACGGTTATAAATGCCACTGGAAGGAGAGCGGTTGTTATATATGTATCTGTATCTGTATCTCTACAGAACACGGTTATAAATGCCACTGGAAGGAGAGCGGTTGTTATATATGTATCTGTATCTGTATCTCTACAGATCACGGTTATAAATGCCACTGGAAGGAGAGTGGTTGTTATATATGTATCTGTATCTGTATCTCTACAGATCACGGTTATAAATGCCACTGGAAGGAGAGCGGTTGTTATATATGTATCTGTATCTGTATCTCTACAGATCACGGTTATAAATGCCACTGGAATGAGAGAGGTTGTTATATATGTATCTGTATCTGTATCTCTACAGATCACGGTTATAAATGCCACTGGAAGGAGAGCGGTTGTTATATATGTATCTGTATCTGTATCTCTACAGATCACGGTTATAAATGCCACTGGAAGGAGAGCGGTTGTTATATATGTATCTGTATCTGTATCTTTACAGATCACGGTTATAAATGCCACTGGAAGGAGAGCGGTTGTTATATATGTATCTGTATCTGTATCTTTACAGATCACGGTTATAAATGCCACTGGAAGGAGAGCGGTTGTTATATATGTATCTGTATCTGTATCTTTACAGATCACGGTTATAAATGCCACTGGAAGGAGCGCGGTTGTTATATATGTATCTGTATCTTTACAAATCACGGTTATAAATGCCACTGGAAGGAGAGCGGTTGTTATATATGTATCTGTATCTGTATCTTTACAGATCACGGTTATAAATGCCACTGGAAGGAGAGCGGTTGTTATATATGTATCTGTATCTGTATCTCTACAGATCACGGTTATAAATGCCACTGGAAGGAGAGCGGTTGTTATATATGTATCTGTATCTGTATCTTTACAGATCACGGTTATAAATGCCACTGGAAGGAGAGCGGTTGTTATATAGGTATCTGTATCTGTATCTTTACAGATCACGGTTATAAATGACACTGGAAGGAGAGCGGTTATTATATATGTATCTGTATCTGTATCTCTACAGATCACGGTTATAAATGCCACTGGAAGGTGAGCGGTTGCTATATATGTATCTGTATCTTTACAGATCACGGTTATAAATGCCACTGGAAGGAGAGCGGTTGTTATATATGTATCTGTATCTGTATCTTTACAGATCACGGTTATAAATGCCACTGGAAGGAGAGCGGTTGTTATATATGTATCTGTATCTGTATCTCTACAGATCACGGTTATAAATGCCACTGGAAGGAGAGCGGTTGCTATATATGTATCTGTATCTGTATCTTTACAGATCACGGTTATAAATGCCACTGGAAGGAGAGCGATTGTTATATATGTATCTGTATCTGTATCTCTACAGATCACGGTTATAAATGCCACTGGAAGGAGAGCGGTTGTTATATATGTATCTGTATCTGTATCTTTACAGATCACGGTTATAAATGCCACTGGAAGGAGAGCGGTTGTTATATATGTATCTGTATCTGTATCTCTACAGATCACGGTTATAAATGCCACTGGAAGGAGAGCGGTTGTTATATATGTATCTGTATCTGTATCTTTACAGATCACGGTTATAAATGCTACTGGAAGGAGAGCGGTTGTTATATATGTATCTGTATCTGTATCTTTACAGATCACGGTTATAAATGCCACTGGAAGGAGAGCGGTTGTTATATATGTATCTGTATCTGTATCTCTACAGATCACGGTTATAAATGCCACTGGAAGGAGAGCGGTTGTTATATATGTATCTGTATCTGTATCTTTACAGATCACGGTTATAAATGCCACTGGAAGGAGAGCGGTTGTTATATATGTATCTGTATCTGTATCTCTACAGATCACGGTTATAAATGCCACTGGAAGGAGAGCGGTTGTTATATATGCATCTGTATCTGTATCTCTACAGATCACGGTTATAAATGCCACTGGAAGGAGAGCGGTTGTTATATATGTATCTGTATCTGTATCTCTACAGAACACGGTTATAAATGCCACTGGAAGGAGAGCGGTTGTTATATATGTATCTGTATCTGTATCTCTACAGATCACGGTTATAAATGCCACTGGAAGGAGAGTGGTTGTTATATATGTATCTGTATCTGTATCTCTACAGATCACGGTTATAAATGCCACTGGAAGGAGAGCGGTTGTTATATATGTATCTGTATCTGTATCTCTACAGATCACGGTTATAAATGCCACTGGAATGAGAGAGGTTGTTATATATGTATCTGTATCTGTATCTCTACAGATCACGGTTATAGATGCCACTGGAAGGAGAGCGGTTGTTATATATGTATCTGTATCTGTATCTCTACAGATCACTGTTATAAATGCCACTGGAAGGAGAACGGTTGTTATATATGTATCTGTATCTGTATCTTTACAGATCACGGTTATAAATGCCACTGGAAGGAGAGCGGTTGTTATATATGTATCTGTATCTGTATCTTTACAGATCACGGTTATAAATGCCACTGGAAGGAGAGCGGTTGTTATATATGTATCTGTATCTGTATCTCTACAGATCACGGTTATAAATGCCACTGGAAGGAGAGCGGTTGTTATATATGTATCTGTATCTGTATCTGTATCTTTACAGATCACGGTTATAAATGCCACTGGAAGGAGAGCGGTTGTTATATATGTATCTGTATCTGTATCTTTACAGATCACGGTTATAAATGCCACTGGAAGGAGCGCGGTTGTTATATATGTATCTGTATCTTTACAAATCACGGTTATAAATGCCACTGGAAGGAGAGCGGTTGTTATATATGTATCTGTATCTGTATCTTTACAGATCACGGTTATAAATGCCACTGGAAGGAGAGCGGTTGTTATATATGTATCTGTATCTGTATCTCTACAGATCACGGTTATAAATGCCACTGGAAGGAGAGCGGTTGTTATATATGTATCTGTATCTGTATCTTTACAGATCACGGTTATAAATGCCACTGGAAGGAGAGCGGTTGTTATATAGGTATCTGTATCTGTATCTTTACAGATCACGGTTATAAATGCCACTGGAAGGAGAGCGGTTGTTATATAGGTATCTGTATCTGTATCTTTACAGATCACGGTTATAAATGCCACTGGAAGGAGAGCGGTTGTTATATATGTTTCTGTATCTGTATCTTTACAGATCACGGTTATAAATGCCACTGGAAGGAGAGCGGTTGTTATATATGTATCTGTATCTGTATCTCTACAGATCACGGTTATAAATGCCACTGGAAGGTGAGCGGTTGCTATATATGTATCTGTATCTTTACAGATCACGGTTATAAATGCCACTGGAAGGAGAGCGGTTGTTATATATGTATCTGTATCTGTATCTTTACAGATCACGGTTATAAATGCCACTGGAAGGAGAGCGGTTGTTATATATGTATCTGTATCTGTATCTCTACAGATCACGGTTATAAATGCCACTGGAAGGAGAGCGGTTGTTATATATGTATCTGTATCTGTATCTTTACAGATCACGGTTATAAATGCCACTGGAAGGAGAGCGATTGTTATATATGTATCTGTATCTGTATCTCTACAGATCACGGTTATAAATGCCACTGGAAGGAGAGCGGTTGTTATATATGTATCTGTATCTGTATCTTTACAGATCACGGTTATAAATGCCACTGGAAGGAGAGCGGTTGTTATATATGTATCTGTATCTGTATCTCTACAGATCACGGTTATAAATGCCACTGGAAGGAGAGCGGTTGTTATATATGTATCTGTATCTGTATCTTTACAGATCACGGTTATAAATGCTACTGGAAGGAGAGCGGTTGTTATATATGTATCTGTATCTGTATCTTTACAGATCACGGTTATAAATGCCACTGGAAGGAGAGCGGTTGTTATATATGTATCTGTATCTGTATCTCTACAGATCACGGTTATAAATGCCACTGGAAGGAGAGCGGTTGTTATATATGTATCTGTATCTGTATCTTTACAGATCACGGTTATAAATGCCACTGGAAGGAGAGCGGTTGTTATATATGTATCTGTATCTGTATCTCTACAGATCACGGTTATAAATGCCACTGGAAGGAGAGCGGTTGTTATATATGTATCTGTATCTGTATCTTTACAGATCACGGTTATAAATCCTACTGGAAGGAGAGCGGTTGTTATATAGGTATCTGTATCTGTATCTTTACAGATCACGGTTATAAATGACACTGGAAGGAGAGCGGTTGTTATATATGTATCTGTATCTGTATCTCTACAGATCACGGTTATAAATGCCACTGGAAGGAGAGCGGTTGTTATATATGTATCTGTATCTGTATCTTTACAGATCACGGTTATAAATGCTACTGGAAGGAGAGCGGTTGTTATATATGTATCTGTATCTGTATCTCTACAGATCACGGTTATAAATGCCACTGGAAGGAGAGCGGTTGTTATATATGTATCTGTATCTGTATTTTACAGATCACGGTTATAAATGCCACTGGAAGGAGAGCGGTTGTTATATATGTATCTGTATCTGTATCTCTACAGATCACGGTTATAAATGCCACTGGAAGGAGAGCGGTTGTTATATATGTATCTGTATCTGTATCTCTACAGATCACGGTTATAAATGCCACTGGAAGGAGAGCGGTTGTTATATAGGTATCTGTATCTGTATCTTTACAGATCACAGTTATAAATGCCACTGGAAGGAGAGCGGTTGTTATATAGGTATCTGTATCTGTATCTTTACAGATCACGGTTATAAATGCCACTGGAAGGAGAGCGGTTGTTATATATGTATCTGTATCTGTATCTCTACAGATCACGGTTATAAATGCCACTGGAAGGAGAGCGGTTGTTATATATGTATCTGTATCTGTATCTTTACAGATCGCTGTTATAAATGCCACTGGAAGGAGGGCGTTGTTATATATGTATCTGTATCTTTACAGATCACGGTTATAAATGCCACTGGAAGGAGAGCGGTTGTTATATATGTATCTGTATCTGTATCTTTACAGATCACGGTTATAAATGCCACTGGAAGGAGAGCGTTGTTATATATGTATCTGTATCTGTATCTTTACAGATCACGGTTATAAATGCCACTGGAAGGAGAGCGGTTGTTATATATGTATCTGTATCTGTATCTTTACAGATCACGGTTATAAATGCCACTGGAAGGAGAGCGGTTGTTATATATGTATCTGTATCTTTACAGATCACGGTTATAAATGCCACTGGAAGGAGAGCGGTTGTTATATATGTATCTCTATCTGTATCTTTACAGATCACGGTTATAAATGCCACTGGAAGGAGAGTGGTTGTTATATATGTATCTGTATCTTTACAGATCACGTTATAAATGCCACTGGAAGGAGAGCGGTTGTTATATATGTATCTGTATCTGTATCTCTACAGATCACGGTTATAAATGCCACTGGAAGGAGAGCGGTTGTTATATATGTATCTGTATCTGTATCTCTACAGATCACGGTTATAAATGCCACTGGAAGGAGAGCGGTTGTTATATATGTATCTGTATCTGTATCTCTACAGATCACTGTTATAAATGCCACTGGAAGGAGAGCGGTTGTTATATATGTATCTGTATCTTTACAGATCACGGTTATAAATGCCACTGGAAGGAGAGCGGTTGTTATATATGTATCTGTATCTGTATCTCTACAGATCACGGTTATAAATGCCACTGGAAGGAGAGCGGTTGTTATATATGTATCTGTATCTGTATCTTTACAGATCACGGTTATAAATCCTACTGGAAGGAGAGCGGTTGTTATATAGGTATCTGTATCTGTATCTTTACAGATCACGGTTATAAATGACACTGGAAGGAGAGCGGTTGTTATATATGTATCTGTATCTGTATCTCTACAGATCACGGTTATAAATGCCACTGGAAGGAGAGCGGTTGTTATATATGTATCTGTATCTGTATCTTTACAGATCACGGTTATAAATGCTACTGGAAGGAGAGCGGTTGTTATATATGTATCTGTATCTGTATCTCTACAGATCACGGTTATAAATGCCACTGGAAGGAGAGCGGTTGTTATATATGTATCTGTATCTGTATCTGTATCTTTACAGATCACGGTTATAAATGCCACTGGAAGGAGAGCGGTTGTTATATATGTATCTGTATCTGTATCTTTACAGATCACGGTTATAAATGCCACTGGAAGGAGAGCGGTTGTTATATATGTATATGTATCTGTATCTCTACAGATCACTGTTATAAATGCCACTGGAAGGAGAGCGGTTGTTATATATGTATCTGTATCTGTATCTTTACAGATCACGGTTATAAATGTCATTGTAAGGAGAGCGGTTGTTATATATGTATCTGTATCTGTATCTCTACAGATCACGGTTATAAATGCCACTGGAAGGAGAGCGGTTGTTATATATGTATCTGTATCTGTATCTTTACAGATCACGGTTATAAATGCCACTGGAAGGAGAGCGGTTGTTATATATGTATCTGTATCTTTACAGATCACGGTTATAAATGCCACTGGAAGGAGAGCGGTTGTTATATATGTAATTGTATCTGTATCTCTACAGATCACGGTTATAAATGCCACTGGAAGGAGAGCGGTTGTTATATATGTATCTGTATCTGTATCTCTACAGATCACGGTTATAAATGCCACTGGAAGGAGAGCGGTTGTTATATATGTATCTGTATCTTTACAGATCACGGTTATAAATGCCACTGGAAGGAGAGCGGTTGTTATATATGTATCTCTATCTGTATCTTTACAGATCACGGTTATAAATGCCACTGGAAGGAGAGTGGTTGTTATATATGTATCTGTATCTTTACAGATCACGTTATAAATGCCACTGGAAGGAGAGCGGTTGTTATATATGTATCTGTATCTGTATCTCTACAGATCACGGTTATAAATGCCACTGGAAGGAGAGCGGTTGTTATATATGTATCTGTATCTGTATCTCTACAGATCACGGTTATAAATGCCACTGGAAGGAGAGCGGTTGTTATATATGTATCTGTATCTGTATCTTTACAGATCACGGTTATAAATCCTACTGGAAGGAGAGCGGTTGTTATATAGGTATCTGTATCTGTATCTTTACAGATCACGGTTATAAATGACACTGGAAGGAGAGCGGTTGTTATATATGTATCTGTATCTGTATCTCTACAGATCACGGTTATAAATGCCACTGGAAGGAGAGCGGTTGTTATATATGTATCTGTATCTGTATCTTTACAGATCACGGTTATAAATGCTACTGGAAGGAGAGCGGTTGTTATATATGTATCTGTATCTGTATCTCTACAGATCACGGTTATAAATGCCACTGGAAGGAGAGCGGTTGTTATATATGTATCTGTATCTGTATCTGTATCTTTACAGATCACGGTTATAAATGCCACTGGAAGGAGAGCGGTTGTTATATATGTATCTGTATCTGTATCTTTACAGATCACGGTTATAAATGCCACTGGAAGGAGAGCGGTTGTTATATATGTATATGTATCTGTATCTCTACAGATCACTGTTATAAATGCCACTGGAAGGAGAGCGGTTGTTATATATGTATCTGTATCTGTATCTTTACAGATCACGGTTATAAATGTCATTGTAAGGAGAGCGGTTGTTATATATGTATCTGTATCTGTATCTCTACAGATCACGGTTATAAATGCCACTGGAAGGAGAGCGGTTGTTATATATGTATCTGTATCTGTATCTTTACAGATCACGGTTATAAATGCCACTGGAAGGAGAGCGGTTGTTATATATGTATCTGTATCTTTACAGATCACGGTTATAAATGCCACTGGAAGGAGAGCGGTTGTTATATATGTAATTGTATCTGTATCTCTACAGATCACGGTTATAAATGCCACTGGAAGGAGAGCGGTTGTTATATATGTATCTGTATCTGTATCTCTACAGATCACGGTTATAAATGCCACTGGAAGGAGAGCGGTTGTTATATATGTATCTGTATCTTTACAGATCACGGTTATAAATGCCACTGGAAGGAGAGCGGTTGTTATATATGTATCTCTATCTGTATCTTTACAGATCACGGTTATAAATGCCACTGGAAGGAGAGTGGTTGTTATATATGTATCTGTATCTTTACAGATCACGTTATAAATGCCACTGGAAGGAGAGCGGTTGTTATATATGTATCTGTATCTGTATCTCTACAGATCACGGTTATAAATGCCACTGGAAGGAGAGCGGTTGTTATATATGTATCTGTATCTGTATCTCTACAGATCACGGTTATAAATGCCACTGGAAGGAGAGCGGTTGTTATATATGTATCTGTATCTGTATCTCTACAGATCACTGTTATAAATGCCACTGGAAGGAGAGCGGTTGTTATATATGTATCTGTATCTTTACAGATCACGGTTATAGATGCCACTGGAAGGAGAGCGGTTGTTATATATGTATCTGTATCTGTATCTTTACAGATCACGGTTATAAATGCCACTGGAAGGAGAGCGGTTGTTATATATGTATCTGTATCTGTATCTCTACAGATCGCTGTTATAAATGCCACTGGAAGGAGAGCGATTGTTATATATGTATCTGTATCTTTACAGATCACGGTTATAAATGCCACTGGAAGGAGAGCGGTTGTTATATATGTATCTGTATCTGTATCTCTACAGATCACGGTTATAAATGCCATTGGAAGGAGAGCGGTTGTTATATATGTATCTTTTTCTGTATCTTTACAGATCACGGTTATAAATGCCACTGGAAGGAGAGCGGTTGTTATATATGTATCTGTATCTGTATCTTTACAGATCACGGTTATAAATGCCACTGGAAGGAGAGCGGTTGTTATATATGTATCTGTATCTGTATCTCTACAGATCACGGTTATAAATGCCACTGGAAGGAGAGCGGTTGTTATATATGTATCTGTATCTGTATCTCTACAGATCACGGTTATAAATGCCACTGGAAGGAGAGCGGTTGTTATATATGTATCTGTATCTGTATCTCTACAGATCACTGTTATAAATGCCACTGGAAGGAGAGCGGTTGTTATATATGTATCTGTATCTTTACAGATCACGGTTATAGATGCCACTGGAAGGAGAGCGGTTGTTATATATGTATCTGTATCTGTATCTTTACAGATCACGGTTATAAATGCCACTGGAAGGAGAGCGGTTGTTATATATGTATCTGTATCTGTATCTCTACAGATCGCTGTTATAAATGCCACTGGAAGGAGAGCGATTGTTATATATGTATCTGTATCTTTACAGATCACGGTTATAAATGCCACTGGAAGGAGAGCGGTTGTTATATATGTATCTGTATCTGTATCTCTACAGATCACGGTTATAAATGCCATTGGAAGGAGAGCGGTTGTTATATATGTATCTTTTTCTGTATCTTTACAGATCACGGTTATAAATGCCACTGGAAGGAGAGCGGTTGTTATATATGTATCTGTATCTGTATCTTTACAGATCACGGTTATAAATGCCACTGGAAGGAGAGCGGTTGTTATATATGTATCTGTATCTGTATCTCTACAGATCACGGTTATAAATGCCACTGGAAGGAGAGCGGTTGTTATATATGTATCTGTATCTGTATCTGTATCTTTACAGATCACGGTTATAAATGCCACTGGAAGGAGAGCGGTTGTTATATATGTTTCTGTATCTGTATCTTTACAGATCACGGTTATAAATGCCACTGGAAGGAGAGCGGTTGTTATATATGTATCTGTATCTGTATCTTTACAGATCACGGTTATAAATGCCACTGGAAGGAGAGCGGTTGTTATATATGTATATGTATCTGTATCTCTACAGATCACTGTTATAAATGCCACTGGAAGGAGAGCGGTTGTTATATATGTATCTGTATCTGTATCTTTACAGATCACGGTTATAAATGCCACTGGAAGGAGAGCGGTTGTTATATATGTATCTGTATCTGTATCTTTACAGATCACGGTTATAAATGCCACTGGAAGGAGAGCGGTTGTTATATATGTATCTGTATCTGTATCTCTACAGATCACGGTTATAAATGCCACTGGAAGGAGAGCGGTTGTTATATATGTATCTGTATCTGTATCTCTACAGATCACGGTTATAAATGCCACTGGAAGGAGAGCGGTTGTTATATATGTATCTGTATCTGTATCTCTACAGATCACGGTTATAAATGCCACTGGAAGGAGAGCGGTTGTTATATATGTATCTGTATCTGTATCTTTACAGATCACGGTTATAAATGCCACTGGAAGGAGAGCAGTTGTTATATATGTATCTGTATCTGTATCTTTACAGATCACGGTTATAAATGCCACTGGAAGGAGCGCGGTTGTTATATATGTATCTGTATCTTTACAAATCACGGTTATAAATGCCACTGGAAGGAGAGCGGTTGTTATATATGTATCTGTATCTGTATCTTTACAGATCACGGTTATAAATGCCACTGGAAGGAGAGCGGTTGTTATATATGTATCTGTATCTGTATCTTTACAGATCACGGTTATAAATGCCACTGGAAGGAGAGCGGTTGTTATATATGTATCTGTATCTGTATCTCTACAGATCACGGTTATAAATGCCACTGGAAGGAGAGCGGTTGTTATATTTGTATCTGTATCTGTATCTCTACAGATCACGGTTATAAATGCCACTGGAAGGAGAGCGGTTGTTATATATGTATCTGTATCTGTATCTCTACAGATCACGGTTATAAATGCCACTGGAAGGAGAGCGGTTGTTATATATGTATCTGTATCTTTACAGATCACGGTTATAAATGCCACTGGAAGGAGAGCGGTTGTTATATATGTATCTGTATCTGTATCTGTATCTTTACAGATGACGGTTATAAATGCCACTGGAAGGAGAGCGGTTGTTATATATGTATCTGTATCTGTATCTTTACAGATCACGGTTATAAATGCCACTGGAAGGAGAGCGGTTGTTATATATGTATCTGTATCTGTATCTTTACAGATCACGGTTATAAATGCCACTGGAAGGAGAGCGGTTGTTATATATGTATCTGTATCTGTATCTCTACAGATCACGGTTATAAATGCCACTGGAAGGAGAGCGGTTGTTATATTTGTATCTGTATCTGTATCTCTACAGATCACGGTTATAAATGCCACTGGAAGGAGAGCGGTTGTTATATATGTATCTGTATCTGTATCTCTACAGATCACGGTTATAAATGCCACTGGAAGGAGAGCGGTTGTTATATATGTATCTGTATCTTTACAGATCACGGTTATAAATGCCACTGGAAGGAGAGCGGTTGTTATATATGTATCTGTATCTGTATCTTTACAGATCACGGTTATAAATGCCACTGGAAGGAGAGCGGTTGTTATATATGTATCTGTATCTGTATCTTTACAGATCACGGTTATAAATGCCACTGGAAGGAGAGCGGTTGTTATATATGTATCTGTATCTGTATCTCTACAGATCACGGTTATAAATGCCACTGGAAGGAGAGCGGTTGTTATATATGTATCTGTATCTGTATCTCTACAGATCACGGTTATAAATGCCACTGGAAGGAGAGCGGTTGTTATATATGTATCTGTATCTGTATCTTTACAGATCACGGTTATAAATCCCACTGGAAGGAGAGCGGTTGTTATATATGTTTCTGTATCTGTATCTTTACAGATCACGGTTATAAATGCCACTGGAAGGAGAGCGGTTGTTATATATGTATCTGTATCTGTATCTTTACAGATCACGGTTATAAATGCCACTGGAAGGAGAGCGGTTGTTATATTTGTATCTGTATCTGTATCTCTACAGATCACGGTTATAAATGCCACTGGAAGGAGAGCGGTTGTTATATATGTATCTGTATCTGTATCTCTACAGATCACGGTTATAAATGCCACTGGAAGGAGAGCGGTTGTTATATATGTATCTGTATCTTTACAGATCACGGTTATAAATGCCACTGGAAGGAGAGCGGTTGTTATATATGTATCTGTATCTGTATCTCTACAGATCACGGTTATAAATGCCACTGGAAGGAGAGCGGTTGTTATATATGTATCTGTATCTGTATCTTTAGAGATCACGGTTATAAATGCCACTGGAAGGAGAACGGTTGTTATATATGTATCTGTATCTGTATCTCTACAGATCACGGTTATAAATGCCACTGGAAGGAGAGCGGTTGTTATATATGTATCTGTATCTGTATCTCTACAGATCACGGTTATAAATGCCACTGGAAGGAGAGCGGTTGTTATATATGTATCTGTATCTGTATCTCTACAGATCACGGTTATAAATGCCACTGGAAGGAGAGCGGTTGTTATATATGTATCTGTATCTGTATCTTTACAGATCACGGTTATAAATGCCACTGGAAGGAGAGCGGTTGTTATATATGTTTCTGTATCTGTATCTTTACAGATCACGGTTATAAATGCCACTGGAAGGAGAGCGGTTGTTATATATGTATCTGTATCTGTATCTTTACAGATCACGGTTATAAATGCCACTGGAAGGAGAGCGGTTGTTATATATGTTTCTGTATCTGTATCTTTACAGATCATGGTTATAAATGCCACTGGAAGGAGAGCGGTTGTTATATATGTATCTGTATCTGTATCTTTACAGATCACGGTTATAAATGCCACTGGAAGGAGAGCGGTTGTACGCAAAAACGCTAGTCCATATATACATGTATACATATAATATTTAACTTCTACCACATGCATACACGTCCGTGTTATGTAAGTGATCCGGCGCTTTATTTGTAAACATACTGCCACGTGTTCAATGATGTATACGTTCTGATAAAAGGTGTGTTTGATTTGTCATTTGCTGATCTATATTACTCAATATTTTTTTTTTTTTTTTTTTTTTTTACAATAATTAATTTCTTGTAAATAATATATAATGTTGTAGTAGCTCAGCATATTGCATTAGAAATCATTAATTGATATGATCTTGATATAATCCATGAATACATTAAAGGAAAGGTGTGTTTGAACATGAAACAAATTTAAAATAACCTCACCACTACTAATAGGTGTATATGACTTCTACATTTCATACTTTTTGGTCAAAACTCCTTATAGATTGCCGAATGTATTATGCAATGGTAACTAGAATACAATATGTTTACTGTAATGTGGATTTAATGCTTGTTTATTATTAATTTATTTCATTACTCTTTTTTTTATATATTTTTGTCTGTATTCTTTTTTCTGATTTTTCTCCCCTTGAATATTGACTTGCAAGTAATTTGTTTTCCTGTGTATATTGACTTAATTTCCTTCTTTGTTTTTGATCTTCATTAGGTTGTATATTATTGTTGTCCTTTTGTTATATGTAAACTGTAGACATTAAACTATTATTAACATTTCGGTAAGTTTATGTTCTCCTACTTTTTGTTTCCATTTTGTTTAACTTCATGCATTCTGTTGGAAAAAATAGTACTATTCTACTTTACTATATATATATATATATATTATTTTATTTTATAGAAAATTTGTTTTTGTTTTTGGTTTTTTTTTGTCTTTTTTATAAATATAATATCAAATGTTAAGAAATTTATATCTTCAGAGACTAAAAATTTATCTTTCTGACTTTCGTACAAAACTAAAACACTTTTCCTGAATGTTTTTGAACCTAACATTCATTTTCTCTATCTTAATCATGTTTTTCACAAATGAAACTGAAATTGTACATATTGTTCATATTCTTGTATTTACTTCTCATTATTCTTTTAATATTGCTGACATATCCCTATTTAAATCCTATCGACAGAATCCTTCAAAGTATAAAATACATATAGACAATGGGTAATGATATCGGTATGTATAGACTGTCGATAGGTATGTTTTATATTAGAGCTTATTCCTCCTTAGTTAAAAAAATGAGGGTCTTCTTTGGTTTTGGTATTTTGAACTTTATGAAGGTAATGCTTTATTTACAGAATTTGATCTGCATGTTTGCACAAACCTGCCACTTTCCCTTTTCGACAAATATCCAATTTACTTTAATACTTTTACTATTATTGATTCTTGATAATGATATCCATCAAAATCCGGGACCTGAAGAATACGAATTTTCTGTGTTTCATTTAAATGCACGTAGTGTGCGAAATAAATTGTCATATTTAGAAGACATAGCTTCTGAGTCGTCTATAATTTGTGTAACAGAGAGCCATTTGGACGAAAATATATTGGATATTGACATTGGTATTGATGGTTTTTCCGATAAAATATTTAGAAAAGATAGAAACAGTTTTGGGGGTGGCGTTCTCGTGTATACTTCTCAAGGTATTTGTGTGAAAGAAAGGCACGATTTAAATTGTGATGGGGTTGAAATGCTGTGGATTGAAGTACTTATTCCAAATTTTAAACTACTTGTGTGTGTTGTTTATCGACCACCAGGAACTACAGAATCATTTTGGGATAATTTTGATTACTCCCTTGAACAAGCATTAAATTTTACTGAAAACATAATTATTACTGGCGATCTTAATGTTGATTTACTTACTCAAACTAATCATAAGTTGAACGAAATCATGACACTGTATGATTTAACTAATGTTATAAATGAGCCAACAAGGATGGGTGCACTATTGGATCCAGTTATTGTTTCAAATATAGATATAGTTGTTGATTCTGAAGTAATAGGTGTTGATAGAAGTATAAGTGATCACAATGCAACAATGATTAATATCAAAATCCCGTACTCAATCAAAAAAACATATATGCGTAAAGTTTGGCAATACAAACATGTAGACCTCTTAAAACTTAATAATGAAATATCAGAATTTCAATGGGAATCGTATCTCAAAGAATGCACTGATATTGATATCATGTCATCAAGCTTTACACAGAAATACCTTGAGATAATATCGAAAGATATCCCCTCAAAAATGATTCAAGTAAGACCTTCTGATAAGCCATGGTTTAATTCCCATATCAAAAGGGAAATCCGTACCCGAAACCGATTGAAAAAAATTGCAAGAACAAAAAAGTCATCGACCGCTATACATAAGTACAAATCCCATCGTAATAAGGTAAATAATATGATCAAGCATGCCCGTGAACAGTTCCTTTTAAGTGCAAATGAATTGGTAGATTCACTCCAAAGAAATGATTCGAAATCTTATTGGTCACTGATTCGGAAATTAATGAAAGGAACGTCCCAAAATTATTCTATTCCGCCCTTATATGATAATGATTCAAATGAATTGATATATGATGACAAGATTAAGGCAAATCTGTTGAACAAATATTTTTGTTCTATTTCATTTGTTGATGATACTAATCATGTTCCCCCAGATATACCATCAAGAACTGATGCATTATTATCTAATATATATATTACTGAACACGATGTTAAAGATATTTTACAAACATTGAAAATAGGTAAAGCTTGTGGTGATGACGGCATCACCCATCAAATGTTAAAGAGTACTTCTGAAACCATTTGTATACCTTTAGCTATTATTTTTAACTTTTCGTTACAGAAAGGCATATTTCCGTCAACATGGAAAATTGCGCGAGTTATGCCAGCTTTCAAAAAAGACGACAAAAGCAGTCCTTCAAATTATAGACCCATATCTTTATTAAGTTGTATAGGGAAAGTGATGGAACGTGCTGTATATAAGTATACATATAATTTTATTTTTGAACATTCTCTTCTGTATGCCTACCAATCAGGATTCATTCGTGGTCATTCTACTGTATACCAATTATTAGAAATGTATCATAGAGTATGTCAAAATTTAGACGAACGATTGTCAACCATTTTAATATTTTGTGACATTTCAAAAGCTTTTGACAGAGTTTGGCATGAGGGGCTTATTAAGAAGTTAAAATCGTATGGGATATCGGGCGACCTTTTGATCTGGTTTAAAAATTATTTAAGTGGTAGAAGGCAATTTGTGTTTGTTAATAATGAACTATCAGATTCTGGTCTTGTCAAAGCAGGTGTACCCCAAGGATCTGTACTTGGCCCTTTATTATTTTTATTATATATTAATGACATTACAGATAACTTAGGCAATTTGGCGAGACTGTTTGCTGACGACACCTCATTGTCATACTCTGGGAAAAACTTTGATTTGATGCAAATTGAGATAAATAATGATTTACAAATATTGGATCAATGGGCAAAAACATGGCTTGTAGATTTTAACCCTAAAAAAACTAAAGCCCTTATAATATCAAATAATACTAATATTCCTGAATTAAACATACGTTTTAATGACGAACCAGTTGAACTTGTTGATAATCATAAACATCTGGGTGTAACATTTGTATCTGATGGAAATTGGACTGTACATATTGAAAACATAGCTAGATCAGCATTAAAACAAGTAAATGTTCTTCGTAAATTAAAATTTATTTTATCTAAACAAGCTTTGTCAAATATCTATCTTACATTTATCAGACCAGTACTAGAATATGCATGTGAAGTGTGGGATGGGTGTTATGAACGGGACATTGAAAAATTAGAAAAAATACAATTAGAAGCGGCACGAATTGTAACAGGTCTGACAAAATTTACTAGTAAGGAGTCATTATATTTTGAGACTGGATGGGAAACTTTAGCCAATCGGCGGGAAACTCGTAAATTAACAACTTTTTATAAAATTCATAATAAATTATGCCCTCCTTATTTATTTAACTGTTTACCTCCAATTACATCAGATGTAAATAGTTATAACCTTAGAAATAATCAGAATTATGTTCCACCCAGATGCAGACTAAGAACATCAGCAAGCTCATTTATTCCATCTACCGTTTCGCTTTGGAACAATCTAGACATATCAATAAGAAATTCTCCTACATTATCTTCGTTTAAAAACAGAGTGAAAGCTGATATTTATAAAACCCCAAAGTATTATAATGAAGGCCCACGGAAACTAAGTATATTACATACTAGACTTAGACACCAATGCAGCTCACTCAATGCCGATCTGTCAAAAATACATATAATAAATAATTTTAAATGTAATTGTGGTGCTTCTTTTGAAGATGCTATACATTATTTTCTAGAATGTCCTTTATACCTGAACGAAAGAAGAACACTTCTGAGTAATTGCGACGATATCAATATCAATATTGAAACTTTGCTCTTTGGGAACGATAAGTATAGTTATGACGTCAACTCCAAAATATTTGGAAAAGTTCGAACTTTTATAAATCAATCAAAAAGATTTTAGGGCTAATGTCAGCAATTTTTTATTTTTTACTTTTTCACTTTTTCACTTTTTCACTTGTACTTCTTACTTTCTTCTAGTGTCAACATTTTAAATGTCTATTGTCTGTGTTTTGTTTTGCTGTCATTAATTCATGTGTATAATTTGTAAGGAGAGGACTTCATATAAGTTGGTATAACTTGCTGTCCAATCCTATTGTTTATGTACAATAAAATATTATTAAACTAAAGCGGTTGTTATATATGTATCTGTATCTGTATCTTTACAGGTCACGGTTATAAATGCCACTGGAAGGAGAGCGGTTGTTATATATGTATCTCTATCTGTATCTTTACAGATCACGGTTATAAATGCCACTGGAAGGAGAGCGGTTGTTATATATGTATCTGTATCTGTATCTTTACAGACCACGGTTATAAATGCCACTGGAAGGAGAGCGGTTGTTATATATGTATCTGTATCTGTATCTTTACAGATCACGGTTATAAATGCCACTGGAAGGAGAGCGGTTGTTATATATGTATCTGTATCTCTACAGATCACGTTATAAATGCCACTGGAAGGAGAGCGGTTGTTATATATGTATCTATATCTCTACAGATCACGGTTATAAATGCCACTGGAAGGAGAGCGGTTGTTATATATGTATCTGTATCTGTATCTTTACAGATCACGGTTATAAATGCCACTGGAAGGAGAGAGGTTGTTATATATGTATCTGTATCTGTATCTCTACAGATCACTGTTATAAATGCCACTGGAAGGAGAGCGGTTGTTATATATGTATCTGTATCTGTATCTTTACAGATCACGGTTATAAATGCTACTGGAAGGAGAGCGGTTGTTATATATGTATCTGTATCTGTATCTCTACAGATCGCTGTTATAAATGCCACTGGAAGGAGAGCGGTTGTTATATATGTATCTGTATCTGTATCTCTACAGATCGCTGTTATAAATGCCACTGGAAAGAGAGCGGTTGTTATATATATATCTGTATCTGTATCTCTACAGATCACGGTTATAAATGCCACTGGAAGGAGAGCGGTTGTTATATATGTATCTGTATCTGTATCTCTACAGATCACGGTTATAAATGCCACTGGAAGGAGAGCGGTTGTTATATATGTATCTGTATCTGTATCTTTACAGATCACGGTTATAAATGCCACTGGAAGGAGAGCGGTTGTTATATATGTATCTTTTTCTGTATCTTTACAGATCACTGTTATTAATGCCACTGGAAGGAGAGCGGTTGTTATATATGTATCTGTATCTGTATCTTTACAGATCACGGTTATAAAAGCCACTGGAAGGAGAGCGGTTGTTATATATGTATCTGTATCTGTATCTCTACAGATCACGGTTATAAATGCCACTGGAAGGAGAGCGGTTGTTATATATGTATCTGTATCTGTATCTCTACAGATCACGGTTATAAATGCCACTGGAAGGAGAGCGGTTGTTATATATGTATCTGTATCTGTATCTGTATCTTTACAGATCACGGTTATAAATGCCACTGGAAGGAGAGCGATTGTTATATATGTATCTGTATCTGTATCTTTACAGATCACGGTTATAAATGCCACTGGAAGGAGAGCGGTTGTTATATATGTATCTGTATCTGTATCTTTACAGATCACGGTTATAAATGCCACTGGAAGGAGAGCGGTTGTTATATATGTATCTGTATCTGTATCTTTACAGATCACGGTTATAAATGCCACTGGAAGGAGAGCGGTTGTTATATCTGTATCTGTATCTGTATCTCTACAGATCACGGTTATAAATGCCACTGGAAGGAGAGCGGTTGTAATATATGTATCTGTATCTGTATCTCTACAGATCGCTGTTATAAATGCCACTGGAAGGAGAGCGGTTGTTATATATGTATCTGTATCTGTATCTCTACAGATCGCTGTTATAAATGCCACTGGAAAGAGAGCGGTTGTTATATATGTATCTGTATCTGTATCTCTACAGATCACGGTTATAAATGCCACTGGAAGGAGAGCGGTTGTTATATATGTATCTGTATCTGTATCTCTACAGATCACGGTTATAAATGCCACTGGAAGGAGAGCGGTTGTTATATATGTATCTGTATCTGTATCTTTACAGATCACGGTTATAAATGCCACTGGAAGGAGAGCGGTTGTTATATATGTATCTGTATCTGTATCTTTACAGATCACGGTTATAAATGCCACTGGAAGGAGAGCGGTTGTTATATATGTATCTTTTTCTGTATCTTTACAGATCACTGTTATTAATGCCACTGGAAGGAGAGCGGTTGTTATATATGTATCTGTATCTGTATCTTTACAGATCACGGTTATAAAAGCCACTGGAAGGAGAGCGGTTGTTATATATGTATCTGTATCTGTATCTCTACAGATCACGGTTATAAATGCCACTGGAAGGAGAGCGGTTGTTATATATGTATCTGTATCTGTATCTCTACAGATCACGGTTATAAATGCCACTGGAAGGAGAGCGGTTGTTATATATGTATCTGTATCTGTATCTTTACAGATCACGGTTATAAATGCCACTGGAAGGAGAGCGGTTGTTATATATGTATCTGTATCTGTATCTTTACAGATCACGGTTATAAATGCCACTGGAAGGAGAGTGGTTGTTATATATGTATCTGTATCTGTATCTCTACAGATCACTGTTATAAATGCCACTGGAAGGAGAGCGGTTGTTATATATGTATCTGTATCTGTATCTTTACAGATCACGGTTATAAATGCCACTGGAAGGAGAGCGGTTGTTATATATGTATCTGTATCTGTATCTCTACAGATCACGGTTATAAATGCCACTGGAAGGAGAGCGGTTGTTATATATGTATCTGTATCTCTACAGATCACGGTTATAAATGCCACTGGAAGGAGAGCGGTTGTTATATATGTATCTGTATCTGTATCTTTACAGATCACGGTTATAAATGCCACTGGAAGGAGAGCGGTTGTTATATATGTATCTGTATCTGTATCTTTACAGATCACGGTTATAAATGCCACTGGAAGGAGAGCGGTTGTTATATATGTTTCTGTATCTGTATCTTTACAGATCACGGTTATAAATGCCACTGGAAGGAGAGCGGTTGTTATATATGTATCTGTATCTGTATCTTTACAGATCACGGTTATAAATGCCACTGGAAGGAGAGCGGTTGTTATTTATGTATCTGTATCTGTATCTCTACAGATCACGGTTATAAATGCCACTGGAAGGAGAGCGGTTGTTATATATGTATCTGTATCTGTATCTTTACAGATCACGGTTATAAATGCCACTGGAAGGAGAGCGGTTGTTATATATGTATCTGTATCTGTATCTCTACAGATCACTGTTATAAATGCCACTGGAAGGAGAGCGGTTGTTATATATGTATCTGTATCTGTATCTTTACAGATCGCTGTTATAAATGCCACTGGAAGGAGAGCGGTTGTTATATATGTATCTGTATCTGTATCTGTATCTTTACAGATCACGGTTATAAATGCCACTGGAAGGAGAGCGGTTGTTATATATGTATCTGTATCTTTATCTTTACAGATCACGGTTATAAATGCCACTGGAAGGAGAGCGGTTGTTATATATGTATCTGTATCTGTATCTCTACAGATCACGGTTATAAATGCCACTGGAAGGAGAGCGGTTGTTATATATGTATCTGTATCTGTATCTTTACAGATCACGGTTATAAATGCCACTGGAAGGAGAGCGGTTGTTATATATGTATCTGTATCTGTATCTTTACAGATCACGGTTATAAATGCCACTGGAAGGAGAGCGTTGTTATATATGTATCTGTATCTGTATCTCTACAGATCACTGTTATAAATGCCACTGGAAGGAGAGCGGTTGTTATATATGTACCTGTATCTGTATCTTTACAGATCACGGTTATAAATGCCAATGGAAGGAGAGCGGTTGTTATATATGTATCTGTATCTGTATCTTTACAGATCACGGTTATTAATGCCACTGGAAGGAGAGCGGTTGTTATATATGTATCTCTATCTGTATCTTTACAGATCACAGTTATAAATGCCACTGGAAGGAGAGTGGTTGTTATATATGTATCTGTATCTGTATCTCTACAGATCACTGTTATAAATGCCACTGGAAGGAGAGCGGTTGTTATATATGTATCTGTATCTCTACAGATCACGGTTATAAATGCCACTGGAAGGAGAGCGGTTGTTATATATGTATCTGTATCTCTACAGATCACGGTTATAAATGCCACTGGAGGGAGAGCGGTTGTTATATATGTATCTGTATCTGTATCTTTACAGATCACGGTTATAAATGCCACTGGAAGGAGAGAGGTTGTTATATATGTATCTGTATCTGTATCTCTACAGATCACGTTATAAATGCCACTGGAAGGAGAGCGGTTGTTATATATGTATCTGTATCTGTATCTCTACAGATCACGGTTATAAATGCCACTGGAAGGAGAGCGGTTGTTATATATGTATCTGTATCTGTATCTTTACAGATCACAGTTATAAATGCCACTGGAAGGAGAGCGGTTGTTATATATGTATCTGTATCTGTATCTTTACAGATCACGGTTATAAATGCTACTGGAAGGAGAGCGGTTGTTATATATGTATCTGTATCTGTATCTTTACAGATCACGGTTATAAATGCCACTGGAAGGAGAGCGGTTGTTATATATGTATCTGTATCTGTATCTCTACAGATCACGGTTATAAATGCCACTGGAAGGAGAGCGGTTGTTATATATGTATCTGTATCTGTATCTCTACAGATCACGGTTATAAATGCCACTGGAAGGAGAGCGGTTGTTATATATGTATCTGTATCTGTATCTTTACAGATCACGGTTATAAATGCCACTGGAAGGAGAGCGGTTGTTATATATGTATCTGTATCTGTATCTTTACAGATCACGGTTATAAATGCCACTGGAAGGAGAGCGGTTGTTATATATGTATCTTTTTCTGTATCTTTACAGATCACTGTTATTAATGCCACTGGAAGGAGAGCGGTTTTTATATATGTATCTGTATCTGTATCTTTACAGATCACGGTTATAAAAGCCACTGGAAGGAGAGCGGTTGTTATATATGTATCTCTATCTGTATCTTTACAGATCACGGTTATAAATGCCACTGGAAGGAGAGTGGTTGTTATATATGTATCTGTATCTGTATCTCTACAGATCACTGTTATAAATGCCACTGGAAGGAGAGCGGTTGTTATATATGTATCTGTATCTGTATCTTTACAGATCACGGTTATAAATGCCACTGGAAGGAGAGCTGTTGTTATATATGTATCTGTATCTGTATCTTTAGAGATCACGGTTATAAATGCCACTGGAAGGAGAGCGGTTGTTATATATGTATCTGTATCTCTACAGATCACGGTTATAAATGCCACTGGAAGGAGAGCGGTTGTTATATATGTATCTGTATCTCTACAGATCACGGTTATAAATGCCACTGGAAGGAGAGCGGTTGTTATATATGTATCTGTATCTGTATCTTTACAGATCACGGTTATAAATGCCACTGGAAGGAGAGAGGTTGTTATATATGTATATGTATCTGTATCTCTACAGATCACGGTTATAAATGCCACTGGAAGGAGAGCGGTTGTTATATATGTATCTGTATCTTTACAGATCACGGTTATAAATGCTACTGGAAGGAGAGCGGTTGTTATATATGTATCTGTATCTGTATCTCTACAGAACGCTGTTATAAATGCCACTGGAAGGAGAGCGGTTGTTATATATGTATCTGTATCTGTATCTCTACAGATCACGGTTATAAATGCCACTGGAAGGAGAGCGGTTGTTATATATGTATCTGTATCTGTATCTCTACAGATCACGGTTATAAATGCCACTGGAAGGAGAGCGGTTGTTATATATGTATCTGTATCTGTATCTTTACAGATCACGGTTATAAATGCCACTGGAAGGAGAGCGGTTGTTATATATGTATCTGTATCTGTATCTTTACAGATCACGGTTATAAATGCCACTGGAAGGAGAGCGGTTGTTATATATGTATCTTTTTCTGTATCTTTACAGATCACTGTTATTAATGCCACTGGAAGGAGAGCGTTGTTATATATGTATCTGTATCTGTATCTTTACAGATCACGGTTATAAAAGCCACTGGAAGGAGAGCGGTTGTTATATATGTATCTGTATCTGTATCTCTACAGATCACGGTTATAAATGCCACTGGAAGGAGAGCGGTTGTTATATATGTATCTGTATCTGTATCTCTACAGATCACGGTTATAAATGCCACTGGAAGGAGAGCGGTTGTTATATATGTATCTGTATCTGTATCTGTATCTTTACAGATCACGGTTATAAATGCCACTGGAAGGAGAGCGGTTGTTATATATGTACCTGTATCTGTATCTTTACAGATCACGGTTATAAATGCCACTGGAAGGAGAGCGGTTGTTATATATGTTTCTGTATCTGTATCTTTACAGATCACGGTTATAAATGCCACTGGAAGGAGAGCGGTTGTTATATATGTATCTGTATCTGTATCTTTACAGATCACGGTTATAAATGCCACTGGAAGGAGAGCGGTTGTTATATATGTATCTGTATCTGTATCTCTACAGATTACGGTTATAAATGCCACTGGAAGGAGAGCGGTTGTTATATATGTATCTGTATCTGTATCTTTACAGATCACGGTTATAAATGCCACTGGAAGGAGGGCGGTTGTTATATATGTATCTGTATCTGTATCTTTACAGATCACGGTTATAAATGCCACTGGAAGGAGAGCGGTTGTTATATATGTATCTGTATCTGTATCTTTACAGATCACGGTTATAAATGCCACTGGAAGGAGAGCGGTTGTTATATATGTATCTGTATCTGTATCTTTACAGATCACGGTTATAAATGCCACTGGAAGGAGAGCGGTTGTTATATATGTATCTGTATCTGTATCTCTACAGATCACGGTTATAAATGCCACTGGAAGGAGAGCGGTTGTTATATATGTATCTGTATCTGTATCTCTACAGATCACGGTTATAAATGCCACTGGAAGGAGAGCGGTTGTTATATATGTATCTGTATCTGTATCTTTACAGATCACGGTTATAAATGCCACTGGAAGGAGAGGAACGGTTGTTATATATGTATCTGTATCTGTATCTCTACAGATCACGGTTATAAATGCCACTGGAAGGAGAGCGGTTGTTATATATGTATCTGTATCTGTATCTTTACAGATCGCTGTTATAAATGCCACTGAAAGGAGAGCGGTTGTTATATATGTATCTGTATCTGTATCTTTACAGATCACGGTTATAAATGCCACTGGAAGGAGAGCGTTGTTATATATGTATCTGTATCTGTATCTCTACAGATCACGGTTATAAATGCCACTGGAAGGAGAGCGGTTGTTATATATGTATCTTTTTCTGTATCTTTACAGATCACTGTTATTAATGCCACTGGAAGGAGAGCGGTTGTTATATATGTATCTGTATCTGTATCTTTACAGATCACGGTTATAAATGCCACTGGAAGGAGAGCTGTTGTTATATATGTATCTGTATCTGTATCTTTACAGATCACGGTTATAAATGCCACTGGAAGGAGAGCGGTTGTTATATATGTATCTGTATCTCTACAGATCACGGTTATAAATGCCACTGGAAGGAGAGCGGTTGTTATATATGTATCTGTATCTGTATCTCTACAGATCACGGTTATAAATGCCACTGGAAGGAGAGCGGTTGTTATATATGTATCTGTATCTGTATCTTTACAGATCACGGTTATAAATGCCACTGGAAGGAGAGAGGTTGTTATATATGTATCTGTATCTGTATCTCTACAGATCACTGTTATAAATGCCACTGGAAGGAGAGCGGTTGTTATATATGTATCTGTATCTTTACAGATCACGGTTATAAATGCTACTGGAAGGAGAGCGGTTGTTATATATGTATCTGTATCTGTATCTCTACAGATCGCTGTTATAAATGCCACTGGAAGGAGAGCGGTTGTTATATATGTATCTGTATCTGTATCTCTACAGATCACGGTTATAAATGCCACTGGAAGGAGAGCGGTTGTTATATATGTATCTGTATCTGTATCTCTACAGATCACGGTTATAAATGCCACTGGAAGGAGAGCGGTTGTTATATATGTATCTGTATCTGTATCTTTACAGATCACGGTTATAAATGCCACTGGAAGGAGAGCGGTTGTTATATATGTATCTGTATCTGTATCTTTACAGATCACGGTTATAAATGCCACTGGAAGGAGAGCGGTTGCTATATATGTATCTTTTTCTGTATCTTTACAGATCACTGTTATTAATGCCACTGGAAGGAGAGCGGTTGTTATATATGTATCTGTATCTGTATCTTTACAGATCACGGTTATAAAAGCCACTGGAAGGAGAGCGGTTGTTATATATGTATCTGTATCTGTATCTCTACAGATCACGGTTATAAATGCCACTGGAAGGAGAGCGGTTGTTATATATGTATCTGTATCTGTATCTTTACAGATCACGGTTATAAATGCCACTGGAAGGAGAGCGTTGTTATATATGTATCTGTATCTGTATCTCTACAGATCACTGTTATAAATGCCACTGGAAGGAGAGCGGTTGTTATATATGTACCTGTATCTGTATCTTTACAGATCACGGTTATAAATGCCAATGGAAGGAGAGCGGTTGTTATATATGTATCTGTATCTGTATCTTTACAGATCACGGTTATTAATGCCACTGGAAGGAGAGCGGTTGTTATATATGTATCTCTATCTGTATCTTTACAGATCACAGTTATAAATGCCACTGGAAGGAGAGTGGTTGTTATATATGTATCTGTATCTGTATCTCTACAGATCACTGTTATAAATGCCACTGGAAGGAGAGCGGTTGTTATATATGTATCTGTATCTCTACAGATCACGGTTATAAATGCCACTGGAAGGAGAGCGGTTGTTATATATGTATCTGTATCTCTACAGATCACGGTTATAAATGCCACTGGAGGGAGAGCGGTTGTTATATATGTATCTGTATCTGTATCTTTACAGATCACGGTTATAAATGCCACTGGAAGGAGAGAGGTTGTTATATATGTATCTGTATCTGTATCTCTACAGATCACGTTATAAATGCCACTGGAAGGAGAGCGGTTGTTATATATGTATCTGTATCTGTATCTCTACAGATCACGGTTATAAATGCCACTGGAAGGAGAGCGGTTGTTATATATGTATCTGTATCTGTATCTTTACAGATCACAGTTATAAATGCTACTGGAAGGAGAGCGGTTGTTATATATGTATCTGTATCTGTATCTTTACAGATCACGGTTATAAATGCTACTGGAAGGAGAGCGGTTGTTATATATGTATCTGTATCTGTATCTTTACAGATCACGGTTATAAATGCCACTGGAAGGAGAGCGGTTGTTATATATGTATCTGTATCTGTATCTCTACAGATCACGGTTATAAATGCCACTGGAAGGAGAGCGGTTGTTATATATGTATCTGTATCTGTATCTCTACAGATCACGGTTATAAATGCCACTGGAAGGAGAGCGGTTGTTATATATGTATCTGTATCTGTATCTTTACAGATCACGGTTATAAATGCCACTGGAAGGAGAGCGGTTGTTATATATGTATCTGTATCTGTATCTTTACAGATCACGGTTATAAATGCCACTGGAAGGAGAGCGGTTGTTATATATGTATCTTTTTCTGTATCTTTACAGATCACTGTTATTAATGCCACTGGAAGGAGAGCGGTTTTTATATATGTATCTGTATCTGTATCTTTACAGATCACGGTTATAAAAGCCACTGGAAGGAGAGCGGTTGTTATATATGTATCTCTATCTGTATCTTTACAGATCACGGTTATAAATGCCACTGGAAGGAGAGTGGTTGTTATATATGTATCTGTATCTGTATCTCTACAGATCACTGTTATAAATGCCACTGGAAGGAGAGCGGTTGTTATATATGTATCTGTATCTGTATCTTTACAGATCACGGTTATAAATGCCACTGGAAGGAGAGCTGTTGTTATATATGTATCTGTATCTGTATCTTTAGAGATCACGGTTATAAATGCCACTGGAAGGAGAGCGGTTGTTATATATGTATCTGTATCTCTACAGATTACGGTTATAAATGCCACTGGAAGGAGAGCGGTTGTTATATATGTATCTGTATCTCTACAGATCACGGTTATAAATGCCACTGGAAGGAGAGCGGTTGTTATATATGTATCTGTATCTGTATCTTTACAGATCACGGTTATAAATGCCACTGGAAGGAGAGAGGTTGTTATATATGTATATGTATCTGTATCTCTACAGATCACGGTTATAAATGCCACTGGAAGGAGAGCGGTTGTTATATATGTATCTGTATCTTTACAGATCACGGTTATAAATGCTACTGGAAGGAGAGCGGTTGTTATATATGTATCTGTATCTGTATCTCTACAGAACGCTGTTATAAATGCCACTGGAAGGAGAGCGGTTGTTATATATGTATCTGTATCTGTATCTCTACAGATCACGGTTATAAATGCCACTGGAAGGAGAGCGGTTGTTATATATGTATCTGTATCTGTATCTCTACAGATCACGGTTATAAATGCCACTGGAAGGAGAGCGGTTGTTATATATGTATCTGTATCTGTATCTTTACAGATCACGGTTATAAATGCCACTGGAAGGAGAGCGGTTGTTATATATGTATCTGTATCTGTATCTTTACAGATCACGGTTATAAATGCCACTGGAAGGAGAGCGGTTGTTATATATGTATCTTTTTCTGTATCTTTACAGATCACTGTTATTAATGCCACTGGAAGGAGAGCGGTTGTTATATATGTATCTGTATCTGTATCTTTACAGATCACGGTTATAAAAGCCACTGGAAGGAGAGCGGTTGTTATATATGTATCTGTATCTGTATCTCTACAGATCACGGTTATAAATGCCACTGGAAGGAGAGCGGTTGTTATATATGTATCTGTATCTGTATCTCTACAGATCACGGTTATAAATGCCACTGGAAGGAGAGCGGTTGTTATATATGTATCTGTATCTGTATCTGTATCTTTACAGATCACGGTTATAAATGCCACTGGAAGGAGAGCGGTTGTTATATATGTACCTGTATCTGTATCTTTACAGATCACGGTTATAAATGCCACTGGAAGGAGAGCGGTTGTTATATATGTTTCTGTATCTGTATCTTTACAGATCACGGTTATAAATGCCACTGGAAGGAGAGCGGTTGTTATATATGTATCTGTATCTGTATCTCTACAGATCACGGTTATAAATGCCACTGGAAGGAGAGCGGTTGTTATATATGTATCTGTATCTGTATCTTTACAGATCACGGTTATAAATGCCACTGGAAGGAGAGCGGTTGTTATATATGTATCTGTATCTGTATCTCTACAGATTACGGTTATAAATGCCACTGGAAGGAGAGCGGTTGTTATATATGTATCTGTATCTGTATCTTTACAGATCACGGTTATAAATGCCACTGGAAGGAGGGCGGTTGTTATATATGTATCTGTATCTGTATCTTTACAGATCACGGTTATAAATGCCACTGGAAGGAGAGCGGTTGTTATATATGTATCTGTATCTGTATCTTTACAGATCACGGTTATAAATGCCACTGGAAGGAGAGCGGTTGTTATATATGTATCTGTATCTGTATCTTTACAGATCACGGTTATAAATGCCACTGGAAGGAGAGCGGTTGTTATATATGTATCTGTATCTGTATCTCTACAGATCACGGTTATAAATGCCACTGGAAGGAGAGCGGTTGTTATATATGTATCTGTATCTGTATCTCTACAGATCACGGTTATAAATGCCACTGGAAGGAGAGCGGTTGTTATATATGTATCTGTATCTGTATCTTTACAGATCACGGTTATAAATGCCACTGGAAGGAGAGGAACGGTTGTTATATATGTATCTGTATCTGTATCTCTACAGATCACGGTTATAAATGCCACTGGAAGGAGAGCGGTTGTTATATATGTATCTGTATCTGTATCTTTACAGATCGCTGTTATAAATGCCACTGAAAGGAGAGCGGTTGTTATATATGTATCTGTATCTGTATCTTTACAGATCACGGTTATAAATGCCACTGGAAGGAGAGCGTTGTTATATATGTATCTGTATCTGTATCTCTACAGATCACGGTTATAAATGCCACTGGAAGGAGAGCGGTTGTTATATATGTATCTTTTTCTGTATCTTTACAGATCACTGTTATTAATGCCACTGGAAGGAGAGCGGTTGTTATATATGTATCTGTATCTGTATCTTTACAGATCACGGTTATAAATGCCACTGGAAGGAGAGCTGTTGTTATATATGTATCTGTATCTGTATCTTTACAGATCACGGTTATAAATGCCACTGGAAGGAGAGCGGTTGTTATATATGTATCTGTATCTCTACAGATCACGGTTATAAATGCCACTGGAAGGAGAGCGGTTGTTATATATGTATCTGTATCTGTATCTCTACAGATCACGGTTATAAATGCCACTGGAAGGAGAGCGGTTGTTATATATGTATCTGTATCTGTATCTTTACAGATCACGGTTATAAATGCCACTGGAAGGAGAGAGGTTGTTATATATGTATCTGTATCTGTATCTCTACAGATCACTGTTATAAATGCCACTGGAAGGAGAGCGGTTGTTATATATGTATCTGTATCTTTACAGATCACGGTTATAAATGCTACTGGAAGGAGAGCGGTTGTTATATATGTATCTGTATCTGTATCTCTACAGATCGCTGTTATAAATGCCACTGGAAGGAGAGCGGTTGTTATATATGTATCTGTATCTGTATCTCTACAGATCACGTTATAAATGCCACTGGAAGGAGAGCGGTTGTTATATATGTATCTGTATCTGTATCTCTACAGATCACGGTTATAAATGCCACTGGAAGGAGAGCGGTTGTTATATATGTATCTGTATCTGTATCTTTACAGATCACGGTTATAAATGCCATTGGAAGGAGAGCGGTTGTTATATATGTATCTGTATCTGTATCTTTACAGATCACGGTTATAAATGCCACTGGAAGGAGAGCGGTTGCTATATATGTATCTTTTTCTGTATCTTTACAGATCACTGTTATTAATGCCACTGGAAGGAGAGCGGTTGTTATATATGTATCTGTATCTGTATCTTTACAGATCACGGTTATAAAAGCCACTGGAAGGAGAGCGGTTGTTATATATGTATCTGTATCTGTATCTCTACAGATCACGGTTATAAATGCCACTGGAAGGAGAGCGGTTGTTATATATGTATCTGTATCTGTATCTCTACAGATCACGGTTATAAATGCCACTGGAAGGAGAGCGGTTGTTATATATGTATCTGTATCTGTATCTCTACAGATCACTGTTATAAATGCCACTGGAAGGAGAGCGGTTGTTATATATGTATCTGTATCTGTATCTTTACAGATCACGGTTATAAATGCCACTGGAAGGAGAGCGGTTGTTATATATGTACCTGTATCTGTATCTTTACAGATCACGGTTATAAATGCCACTGGAAGGAGAGCGGTTGTTATATATGTTTCTGTATCTGTATCTTTACAGATCACGGTTATAAATGCCACTGGAAGGAGAGCGGTTGTTATATATGTATCTGTATCTGTATCTCTACAGATCACGGTTATAAATGCCACTGGAAGGAGAGCGGTTGTTATATATGTATCTGTATCTGTATCTTTACAGATCACGGTTATAAATGCCACTGGAAGGAGAGCGGTTGTTATATATGTATCTGTATCTGTATCTCTACAGATTACGGTTATAAATGCCACTGGAAGGAGAGCGGTTGTTATATATGTATCTGTATCTGTATCTTTACCGATCACGGTTATAAATGCCACTGGAAGGAGAGCGGTTGTTATATATGTATCTGTATCTGTATCTTTACAGATCACGGTTATAAATGCCACTGGGAGGAGAGCGGTTGTTATATATGTTTCTGTATCTGTATCTTTACAGATCACGGTTATAAATGCCACTGGAAGGAGAGCGGTTGTTATATATGTATCTGTATCTGTATCTCTACAGATCACGGTTATAAATGCCACTGGAAGGAGAGCGGTTGTTATATATGTATCTGTATCTGTATCTCTACAGATCACGGTTATAAATGCCACTGGAAGGAGAGCGGTTGTTATATATGTATCTGTATCTGTATCTTTACAGATCACGGTTATAAATGCCACTGGAAGGAGAGCGGTTGTTATATATGTATCTGTATCTGTATCTCTACAGATCACGGTTATAAATGCCACTGGAAGGAGAGCGGTTGTTATATATGTATCTGTATCTGTATCTCTACAGATCACGGCTATAAATGCCACTGGAAGGAGAGCGGTTGTTATATATGTATATGTATCTGTATCTTTACAGATCACGGTTATAAATGCCACTGGAAGGAGAGGAACGGTTGTTATATATGTATCTGTATCTGTATCTCTACAGATCACGGTTATAAATGCCACTGGAAGGAGAGCGGTTGTTATATATGTATCTGTATCTGTATCTTTACAGATCGCTGTTATAAATGCCACTGGAAGGAGAGCGGTTGTTATATATGTATCTGTATCTGTATCTTTACAGATCACGGTTATAAATGCCACTGGAAGGAGAGCGGTTGTTATATATGTATCTGTATCTGTATCTTTACAGATCACGGTTATAAATGCCACTGGAAGGAGAGCGTTGTTATATATGTATCTGTATCTGTATCTCTACAGATCACGGTTATAAATGCCACTGGAAGGAGAGCGGTTGTTATATATGTATCTGTATCTGTATCTCTACAGATCACGGTTATAAATGCCACTGGAAGGAGAGCGGTTGTTATATATGTATCTGTATCTGTATCTCTACAGATCACGGTTATAAATGCCACTGGAAGGAGAGCGGTTGTTATATATGTATCTGTATCTGTATCTTTACAGATCACGGTTATAAATGCCACTGGAAGGAGAGCGGTTGTTATATATGTATCTGTATCTGTATCTCTACAGATCACGGTTATAAATGCCACTGGAAGGAGAGCGGTTGTTATATATGTATCTGTATCTGTATCTCTACAGATCACGGTTATAAATGCCACTGGAAGGAGAGCGGTTGTTATATATGTATATGTATCTGTATCTTTACAGATCACGGTTATAAATGCCACTGGAAGGAGAGGAACGGTTGTTATATATGTATCTGTATCTGTATCTCTACAGATCACGGTTATAAATGCCACTGGAAGGAGAGCGGTTGTTATATATGTATCTGTATCTGTATCTCTACAGATCACGGTTATAAATGCCACTGGAAGGAGAGCGGTTGTTATATATGTATCTGTATCTGTATCTTTACAGATCGCTGTTATAAATGCCACTGGAAGGAGAGCGGTTGTTATATATGTATCTGTATCTGTATCTTTACAGATCACGGTTATAAATGCCACTGGAAGGAGAGCGGTTGTTATATATGTATCTGTATCTGTATCTTTACAGATCACGGTTATAAATGCCACTGGAAGGAGAGCGTTGTTATATATGTATCTGTATCTGTATCTCTACAGATCACGGTTATAAATGCCACTGGAAGGAGAGCGGTTGTTATATATGTATCTGTATCTGTATCTTTACAGATCACGGTTATAAATGCCACTGGAAGGAGAGCGGTTGTTATATATGTATCTGTATCTGTATCTCTACAGATCACGGTTATAAATGTCATTGTAAGGAGAGCGGTTGTTATATATGTATCTGTATCTGTATCTTTACAGATCACGGTTATAAATGCCACTGGAAGGAGAGCGGTTGTTATATATGTATCTGTATCTGTATCTTTACAGATCACGGTTATAAATGCCACTGGAATGAGAGCGGTTGTTATATATGCATCTGTATCTGTATCTTTACAGATCACGGTTATAAATGCCACTGGAAGGAGAGCGGTTGTTATATATGTATCTGTATCTGTATCTCTACAGATCACGGTTATAAATGCCACTGGAAGGAGAGCGGTTGTTATATATGTATCTGTATCTGTATCTTTACAGATCACGGTTATAAATGCCACTGGAAGGAGAGCGGTTGTTATATATGTATCTGTATCTGTATCTTTACAGATCACGGTTATAAATGCCACTAGAAGGAGAGCGGTTGTTATATATGTATCTGTATCTGTATCTTTACAGATCACGGTTATAAATGCCACTGGAAGGAGAGCGGTTGTTATATATGTATCTGTATCTGTATCTTTACAGATCACGGTTATAAATGCCACTGGAAGGAGAGCGGTTGTTATATATGTATCTTTTTCTGTATCTTTACAGATCACTGTTATTAATGCCACTGGAAGGAGAGCGGTTGTTATATATGTATCTGTATCTGTATCTTTACAGATCACGGTTATAAAAGCCACTGGAAGGAGAGCGGTTGTTATATATGTATCTGTATCTGTATCTCTACAGATCACGGTTATAAATGCCACTGGAAGGAGAGCGGTTGTTATATATGTATCTGTATCTGTATCTCTACAGATCACGGTTATAAATGCCACTGGAAGGAGAGCGGTTGTTATATATGTATCTGTATCTGTATCTCTACAGATCACTGTTATAAATGCCACTGGAAGGAGAGCGGTTGTTATATATGTATCTGTATCTGTATCTGTATCTTTACAGATCACGGTTATAAATGCCACTGGAAGGAGAGCGGTTGTTATATATGTACCTGTATCTGTATCTTTACAGATCACGGTTATAAATGCCACTGGAAGGAGAGCGGTTGTTATATATGTTTCTGTATCTGTATCTTTACAGATCACGGTTATAAATGCCACTGGAAGGAGAGCGGTTGTTATATATGTATCTGTATCTGTATCTCTACAGATCACGGTTATAAATGCCACTGGAAGGAGAGCGGTTGTTATATATGTATCTGTATCTGTATCTTTACAGATCACGGTTATAAATGCCACTGGAAGGAGAGCGGTTGTTATATATGTATCTGTATCTGTATCTCTACAGATTACGGTTATAAATGCCACTGGAAGGAGAGCGGTTGTTATATATGTATCTGTATCTGTATCTTTACAGATCACGGTTATAAATGCCACTGGAAGGAGAGCGGTTGTTATATATGTATCTGTATCTGTATCTTTACCGATCACGGTTATAAATGCCACTGGAAGGAGAGCGGTTGTTATATATGTATCTGTATCTGTATCTTTACAGATCACGGTTATAAATGCCACTGGAAGGAGAGCGGTTGTTATATATGTTTCTGTATCTGTATCTTTACAGATCACGGTTATAAATGCCACTGGAAGGAGAGCGGTTGTTATATATGTATCTGTATCTGTATCTTTACAGATCACGGTTATAAATGCCACTGGAAGGAGAGCGGTTGTTATATATGTATCTGTATCTGTATCTCTACAGATCACGGTTATAAATGCCACTGGAAGGAGAGCGGTTGTTATATATGTATCTGTATCTGTATCTTTACAGATCACGGTTATAAATGCCACTGGAAGGAGAGCGGTTGTTATATATGTATCTGTATCTGTATCTCTACAGATCACGGTTATAAATGCCACTGGAAGGAGAGCGGTTGTTATATATGTATCTGTATCTGTATCTCTACAGATCACGGTTATAAATGCCACTGGAAGGAGAGCGGTTGTTATATATGTATATGTATCTGTATCTTTACAGATCACGGTTATAAATGCCACTGGAAGGAGAGGAACGGTTGTTATATATGTATCTGTATCTGTATCTCTACAGATCACGGTTATAAATGCCACTGGAAGGAGAGCGGTTGTTATATATGTATCTGTATCTGTATCTTTACAGATCGCTGTTATAAATGCCACTGGAAGGAGAGCGGTTGTTATATATGTATCTGTATCTGTATCTTTACAGATCACGGTTATAAATGCCACTGGAAGGAGAGCGGTTGTTATATATGTATCTGTATCTGTATCTTTACAGATCACGGTTATAAATGCCACTGGAAGGAGAGCGTTGTTATATATGTATCTGTATCTGTATCTCTACAGATCACGGTTATAAATGCCACTGGAAGGAGAGCGGTTGTTATATATGTATCTGTATCTGTATCTCTACAGATCACGGTTATAAATGCCACTGGAAGGAGAGCGGTTGTTATATATGTATCTGTATCTGTATCTCTACAGATCACGGTTATAAATGCCACTGGAAGGAGAGCGGTTGTTATATATGTATCTGTATCTGTATCTTTACAGATCACGGTTATAAATGCCACTGGAAGGAGAGCGGTTGTTATATATGTATCTGTATCTGTATCTCTACAGATTACGGTTATAAATGCCACTGGAAGGAGAGCGGTTGTTATATATGTATCTGTATCTGTATCTTTACAGATCACGGTTATAAATGCCACTGGAAGGAGAGCGGTTGTTATATATGTATCTGTATCTGTATCTTTACAGATCACGGTTATAAATGCCACTGGAAGGAGAGCGGTTGTTATATATGTATCTGTATCTGTATCTCTACAGATTACGGTTATAAATGCCACTGGAAGGAGAGCGGTTGTTATATATGTATCTGTATCTGTATCTTTACAGATCACGGTTATAAATGCCACTGGAAGGAGAGCGGTTGTTATATATGTATCTGTATCTGTATCTTTACCGATCACGGTTATAAATGCCACTGGAAGGAGAGCGGTTGTTATATATGTATCTGTATCTGTATCTTTACAGATCACGGTTATAAATGCCACTGGGAGGAGAGCGGTTGTTATATATGTTTCTGTATCTGTATCTTTACAGATCACGGTTATAAATGCCACTGGAAGGAGAGCGGTTGTTATATATGTATCTGTATCTGTATCTCTACAGATCACGGTTATAAATGCCACTGGGAGGAGAGCGGTTGTTATATATGTTTCTGTATCTGTATCTTTACAGATCACGGTTATAAATGCCACTGGAAGGAGAGCGGTTGTTATATATGTATCTGTATCTGTATCTCTACAGATCACGGTTATAAATGCCACTGGAAGGAGAGCGGTTGTTATATATGTATCTGTATCTGTATCTCTACAGATCACGGTTATAAATGCCACTGGAAGGAGAGCGGTTGTTATATATGTATCTGTATCTGTATCTTTACAGATCACGGTTATAAATGCCACTGGAAGGAGAGCGGTTGTTATATATGTATCTGTATCTGTATCTCTACAGATCACGGTTATAAATGCCACTGGAAGGAGAGCGGTTGTTATATATGTATCTGTATCTGTATCTCTACAGATCACGGCTATAAATGCCACTGGAAGGAGAGCGGTTGTTATATATGTATATGTATCTGTATCTTTACAGATCACGGTTATAAATGCCACTGGAAGGAGAGGAACGGTTGTTATATATGTATCTGTATCTGTATCTCTACAGATCACGGTTATAAATGCCACTGGAAGGAGAGCGGTTGTTATATATGTATCTGTATCTGTATCTTTACAGATCGCTGTTATAAATGCCACTGGAAGGAGAGCGGTTGTTATATATGTATCTGTATCTGTATCTTTACAGATCACGGTTATAAATGCCACTGGAAGGAGAGCGGTTGTTATATATGTATCTGTATCTGTATCTTTACAGATCACGGTTATAAATGCCACTGGAAGGAGAGCGTTGTTATATATGTATCTGTATCTGTATCTCTACAGATCACGGTTATAAATGCCACTGGAAGGAGAGCGGTTGTTATATATGTATCTGTATCTGTATCTCTACAGATCACGGTTATAAATGCCACTGGAAGGAGAGCGGTTGTTATATATGTATCTGTATCTGTATCTCTACAGATCACGGTTATAAATGCCACTGGAAGGAGAGCGGTTGTTATATATGTATCTGTATCTGTATCTTTACAGATCACGGTTATAAATGCCACTGGAAGGAGAGCGGTTGTTATATATGTATCTGTATCTGTATCTCTACAGATCACGGTTATAAATGCCACTGGAAGGAGAGCGGTTGTTATATATGTATCTGTATCTGTATCTCTACAGATCACGGTTATAAATGCCACTGGAAGGAGAGCGGTTGTTATATATGTATATGTATCTGTATCTTTACAGATCACGGTTATAAATGCCACTGGAAGGAGAGGAACGGTTGTTATATATGTATCTGTATCTGTATCTCTACAGATCACGGTTATAAATGCCACTGGAAGGAGAGCGGTTGTTATATATGTATCTGTATCTGTATCTCTACAGATCACGGTTATAAATGCCACTGGAAGGAGAGCGGTTGTTATATATGTATCTGTATCTGTATCTTTACAGATCGCTGTTATAAATGCCACTGGAAGGAGAGCGGTTGTTATATATGTATCTGTATCTGTATCTTTACAGATCACGGTTATAAATGCCACTGGAAGGAGAGCGGTTGTTATATATGTATCTGTATCTGTATCTTTACAGATCACGGTTATAAATGCCACTGGAAGGAGAGCGTTGTTATATATGTATCTGTATCTGTATCTCTACAGATCACGGTTATAAATGCCACTGGAAGGAGAGCGGTTGTTATATATGTATCTGTATCTGTATCTTTACAGATCACGGTTATAAATGCCACTGGAAGGAGAGCGGTTGTTATATATGTATCTGTATCTGTATCTCTACAGATCACGGTTATAAATGTCATTGTAAGGAGAGCGGTTGTTATATATGTATCTGTATCTGTATCTTTACAGATCACGGTTATAAATGCCACTGGAAGGAGAGCGGTTGTTATATATGTATCTGTATCTGTATCTTTACAGATCACGGTTATAAATGCCACTGGAATGAGAGCGGTTGTTATATATGCATCTGTATCTGTATCTTTACAGATCACGGTTATAAATGCCACTGGAAGGAGAGCGGTTGTTATATATGTATCTGTATCTGTATCTCTACAGATCACGGTTATAAATGCCACTGGAAGGAGAGCGGTTGTTATATATGTATCTGTATCTGTATCTTTACAGATCACGGTTATAAATGCCACTGGAAGGAGAGCGGTTGTTATATATGTATCTGTATCTGTATCTTTACAGATCACGGTTATAAATGCCACTAGAAGGAGAGCGGTTGTTATATATGTATCTGTATCTGTATCTTTACAGATCACGGTTATAAATGCCACTGGAAGGAGAGCGGTTGTTATATATGTATCTGTATCTGTATCTTTACAGATCACGGTTATAAATGCCACTGGAAGGAGAGCGGTTGTTATATATGTATCTGTATCTGTATCTTTACAGATCACGGTTATAAATGCCACTGGAAGGAGAGCGGTTGTTATATATGTATCTTTTTCTGTATCTTTACAGATCACTGTTATTAATGCCACTGGAAGGAGAGCGGTTGTTATATATGTATCTGTATCTGTATCTTTACAGATCACGGTTATAAAAGCCACTGGAAGGAGAGCGGTTGTTATATATGTATCTGTATCTGTATCTCTACAGATCACGGTTATAAATGCCACTGGAAGGAGAGCGGTTGTTATATATGTATCTGTATCTGTATCTCTACAGATCACGGTTATAAATGCCACTGGAAGGAGAGCGGTTGTTATATATGTATCTGTATCTGTATCTCTACAGATCACTGTTATAAATGCCACTGGAAGGAGAGCGGTTGTTATATATGTATCTGTATCTGTATCTGTATCTTTACAGATCACGGTTATAAATGCCACTGGAAGGAGAGCGGTTGTTATATATGTATCTGTATCTGTATCTCTACAGATTACGGTTATAAATGCCACTGGAAGGAGAGCGGTTGTTATATATGTATCTGTATCTGTATCTTTACAGATCACGGTTATAAATGCCACTGGAAGGAGAGCGGTTGTTATATATGTATCTGTATCTGTATCTTTACAGATCACGGTTATAAATGCCACTGGAAGGAGAGCGGTTGTTATATATGTATCTGTATCTGTATCTTTACAGATCACGGTTATAAATGCCACTGGAAGGAGAGCGGTTGTTATATATGTATCTGTATCTGTATCTTTACAGATCACGGTTATAAATGCCACTGGAAGGAGAGCGGTTGTTATATATGTATCTGTATCTGTATCTCTACAGATCACGGTTATAAATGCCACTGGAAGGAGAGCGGTTGTTATATATGTATCTGTATCTGTATCTCTACAGATCACGGTTATAAATGCCACTGGAAGGAGAGCGGTTGTTATATATGTATCTGTATCTGTATCTTTACAGATCACGGTTATAAATGCCACTGGAAGGAGAGCGGTTGTTATATATGTATCTGTATCTGTATCTCTACAGATCACGGTTATAAATGCCACTGGAAGGAGAGCGGTTGTTATATATGTATCTGTATCTGTATCTCTACAGATCACGGTTATAAATGCCACTGGAAGGAGAGCGGTTGTTATATATGTATCTGTATCTGTATCTCTACAGATCACGGTTATAAATGCCACTGGAAGGAGAGCGGTTGTTATATATGTATCTGTATCTGTATCTCTACAGATCACGGTTATAAATGCCACTGGAAGGAGAGCGGTTGTTATATATGTATCTGTATCTGTATCTTTACAGATCACGGTTATAAATGCCACTGGAAGGAGAGCGGTTGTTATATATGTATCTGTATCTGTATCTCTACAGATCACGGTTATAAATGCCACTGGAAGGAGAGCGGTTGTTATATATGTATCTGTATCTGTATCTCTACAGATCACGGTTATAAATGCCACTGGAAGGAGAGCGGTTGTTATATATGTATCTGTATCTGTATCTTTACAGATCACGGTTATAAATGCCACTGGAAGGAGAGCGGTTGTTATATATGTATCTGTATCTGTATCTTTACAGATCACGGTTATAAATGCCACTGGAAGGAGAGCGGTTGTTATATATGTATCTGTATCTGTATCTCTACAGATCACGGTTATAAATGCCACTGGAAGGAGAGCGGTTGTTATATATGTATCTGTATCTGTATCTCTACAGATCACGGTTATAAATGCCACTGGAAGGAGAGCGGTTGTTATATATGTATCTGTATCTGTATCTTACAGATCGGTTATAAATGCGGAAGGAGAGCGGTTGTTATATATGTATCTGTATCTGTATCTCTACAGATCACGGTTATAAATGCCACTGGAAGGAGAGCGGTTGTTATATATGTATCTGTATCTGTATCTTTACAGATCACGGTTATAAATGCCACTGGAAGGAGAGCGGTTGTTATATATGTATCTGTATCTGTATCTCTACAGATCACGGTTATAAATGCCACTGGAAGGAGAGCGGTTGTTATATATGTATCTGTATCTGTATCTCTACAGATCACGGTTATAAATGCCACTGGAAGGAGAGACGGTTGTTATATATGTATCTGTATCTGTATCTCTACAGATCACGGTTATAAATGCCACTGGAAGGAGAGCGGTTGTTATA